>OZ012706.1:57230431-57236352 GCA_963942595.1 Cylloceria caligata | reverse complement strand
TCAAAAACATGTCTACTCAAGTCAATCGGTTCATAAATGTCAAAGTTATTCAATGTTTACATACCGACATAAAAGATGGCGCACCCTGTATGTATCGGGCGTACTTGGGCTTGTTGTTCTTGGTCTATTTTAGTACTGCGTGTAGTACTGATGCTTCTATGTGATAGGTCGTGTGTACCGGTGCCTCGATGTCCCTGTGTTGGGTAGATGAGACGAACTGGTCGTCTTAAACCATCGCTAAATATTTCCCTAGGTCTTGCTTTTGTGGAGTGATCGTATGCGACCATCTTCTTAGTTAGTCGTATTCATTACATCGCTGCAGTATATGCAGAGAGAGAAAGAGAGAAAGAGCGTATTAAAGGAATGTATATAAAAGGGTGCCGCTTTGAAAAATCTCTAGTTAATTGTCTGATTTACTGTGGTTACTACTACTGGAACAGCACAATCATGGTCAGAGGGGTTAAGCGCTCATTGATAAGAACATTGATAGAGTTTATATTGAAGCGTAGACCGTCGTTAAATTCGCAGTAGGGGAGAAAAAATGTACAGATCACCCTATGAGAACTTCGTACACAAGCGGTTGTTCGTAAGATCCGCGGTATGTTGTGCGAGTGTCATCAGCGCAATTTAGTTGACGCGCATAATATTGGACTGTTTGATAAGCAAATAATTATTGATTCGGTGGTGCATGTTATTCGTCGACGCGTTTGGCTGAATGAACCTGCTTTGCAGCCCAAAGTCAGTGAAAGACGTAAGTAATATACTGCGTTAATTACTTTTATTTTATTTCGAGTACTCGAGTACTCGAGCATCGCTGTAGTTATCAATGTGCTCGATGTAAATCCACTTATTGCAACCGCAGAAGAAATTCTCAGCCTGAGTATTGCACAGACTGTAATCGTTCGTTCTTTGGTGCTTTTTGCCTCGCTCATCACAACGGTGAGGGCTCCGCGGGTTTTACGTAACGTAAATATAGACGGTACAGCATCTGTAAAGCATTGAAAATCTGTAGAGGCTGCTCGGGTATGATTAAAACCACAGATAAAAAGATGCATGTATGTGGTATATCGTTTTGTATTACATGCAGGCAAACTCGACCGACTACGCATGCGTGTTTTATAGCACCTCTCAAGAAACCAGAGGCGCCAAAAGAGAAGAAAAAAGACAAGTGTTCCATGAGATTTTTGTTTTATGATTTTGAGATGCAGCAACACGACCAATTGCACGATTATAAATCGACACGATTTCACGAGCCGAATTTATGTGTTACACAATGCGTATGTATGACATGTCTGGATATCACAGATATAGAGACCGATTGTGCTGACTGTGGTAAACGTGAATTCGTGTTTATCCGAGATCCTTTTGGGGAGCTCGTGAAATTGGCATATCGCAAAAATTTAAGAGACCATCTGTATTGCTCATAATGCAAGAGGTTTCGACGCATAATTTATTCTACGGTATTTAAACGAAGTGCAAAAAACACAGTTGCCCTCTGTGATTATGAATGGTACGAAGATTGTCTCGATGAAGATTGGCGATGTCGTTTTTCTCGATAGTCTAAGCTATTTACCCATGGCTCTTAACGCTTTACCTAAGGCCTTTGGTTTCGCTGATGAGGTGGCAAAAGGTACATTTCCGCATTTATTCAACGCACCGGAATATCGGAATTACACAGGTCCTCTGCCGGCTCTGGATTTTTACTCACCGGATACCATGTTCTATTGCGGATTTTTAAAATGGTATGACGAAGAATCGAGTCGCATCGATTATAAATTTGATTTTACGATGGAATTTGTGCAATATTGTCGTACAGATGTTACGGTTTTGAGACGAGCGTGTCTAGCTTTTCGAGAGTTACTTATACGTTGCGGAAGGGTGTGCCCTTTTACAGAAGCATGCACGATAGCATCAGCACTGTTATACAGTATTTCGAAAGAATTTTCTACAGAAAGATCGCATTGCGGTGTTACCACCAGGGGGGGTACTGCTGGGGCGATAAGCAGTCGCACAAGGCCGTCGTATGGCTCGTATGGCTCGAGCGTGAGTGCAACTGCATTTTCGCTCATGCTGGACGCACGAGAGAGTATCGTCCTCCGACCGGCCTACCGGCGATTGACGAATACTACGTGGAGGCAGGTGTTCATCACGTTCTTCAATTTCACGGCTGCTTTTGGCATAGATGTCCGCGATGTTATCGCGTGAATAGAGATGCTGGAACGAAATTCGGCCATATAATGGATGAGCGATACGAACGTACCGTTCTTATTTCCGGGCGAATCAGATTGAAAGGGTACACTCTAACCGAAATATGGGAATGCGATTTTGACAGATTACTCGAGAATAACGAGGAAATGTCGTGATATGTAAAAAATCACGCCATGGCCAAGCAGGCGCCTCTCGAACCACGCGATGCATTTTTTGGCGGTCGAACAGAAAATTTGCTAAGCTTATACGACATCGCGAATGGGGAGCTAATGGGGAAATATTGATTTATTATGTATAAAACCGTTGTCTGTTCGTTCTTTTTGTGCTGCTATTCATAGTAGTAGCTGCTATCTCTTATTCGGTCCCTTTTTTCTGACTTTCTCATCGTTGATTCCTTTTGTCCCGTCTTTCTTGTCGACTTTTTCCTTTTGTTCTCACTTTCTCGTGCTACCTCCGTGGATATAATATTGCTGTTTAGAATTACATGATTCGTAAATTTTGCACATAACTGTATGCATAATGAAATAAAAATATTGCTGTATTGGTGAGTAATTAAAAACTATCGTTATTTAAATGACATGCGGTGTAAACATCAGCTTATACCACGAGCATGCGCCTCATCAGCTAGTACAGGCGCGCTGCTCCTTATCAGCTCGTCAAGACCGCGAAAACCGCTGTTGATGCGGGGTAATGAAATGGAATTTCGCGAGGGTTTACCGCAAGCAGCAGACAACTCGAATGATACAAGGCCTAAACTTGTAGTCATTAACGATCGAATGCGCGAGGGATCGAACAATACCGTAGTCGATCTTTTCACCAAGGGTAGCCATCATAAAAATTTTAGTGTCATTGTTAAGCCGGTACCGCATAACTGGAGTACTCGGTAATCGGTATAATATTAAAAAGTTATTATTTTGGGATCGTTTGCCGATTAAGAGATGAAACTCGAGTAATTCGTGTAAACGTGAATTAATGTCAAATGGAAGTGTTTTTTATAGGCAACGGTAACGTTCCGTTGTGTAATTAAAAGTCGATAAAAGTATAAAACAAAAAATCGTGGCGTCGAGCCCGTACGAGGAACCAACCTCTCGCGTTTAAATCTACTAATATTATGATTCCGGCAAAGGCTATTATTCACCCCTTTGATGGAAATCGAGTCGAAATGAATTTCACAGCCAACGTTGCTTGCAAATTCGAGCAAGTCGTTGCTCGAGCTCGTAGCGGTCATTGCTCGCAGCTGACGCGAAGAAGAAACAATGGCGAAATAATGAAATATTCGTGGCACAACATCATCTTCATCACGCAAAATCTCTTCCATCAGGGTCACGGGCAACGCGATATGTCCTTAAAATTTCAGAAGGCGATGAGAAGGGACGGAAATGGCTAGATTCCTTCAGGTAAACCTGGGTAGAGGACGGGAAGCTCAGGATCTTCTTATGCAAGCAGCCGCAGAGAAAAAGGCCGATATTCTAATTATCAGCGAACAGTACCGGAAGCCTGATACCGGACTATGGTTCCAAGATACGACAGGAAGAGCAGCCATAGCTGTCACAAACAGAAACACGAAGGTTGGAGCGATCGGCGAGCCGACAGCGGACTTCGTGTGGGCCGAAATAGATGATATGCGAGTTTATAGCTGTTATTTCTCGCCAAACCTGGACTATGACAACTTTGTGACTCAGCTCGACAACCTCGAAGATAGCCTTCGAACTGTCACCGGAGAAGTGCTCGTAGCTGGCGATTTTAACAGCAAGTCACCAGAATGGGGTTCCAGGAGACTCGATAGGAGAGGAGAAGCAGTTTCGGAGCTGATAGCTAGGCTCGACCTCGTTGTCTTAAACGAGGGAAGTGAGTTCACGTTCCGCAGGGGGCATACAGGCTCGGTAGTTGACATAACGCTTGCATCAGCGGGAATAGCTGCACGAACACTAGGATGGAAGGTGCTAGAAGATGCCACGCTCAGCGACCATCAATACTTGCTTTTCAGCATAGAAAGGGAGGCAGGGGTACACCGGGACCCACGGGAAAGCGAGAGCACCGAGGAAGCCGGATGGATACTGCGGAAGCTGGATAGATTCCGGTTAGCGGAAGCACTCGAAACCGCAAAACAACAGGGGCGGTTCCAAGCTCTAGAGGAAACTCGAAACCCTGACTTGATAGTAAGGTACGTCATCGACATCATCACCGCAGCATGCGAAGCGGCGATGCCGAAGAGGAGAAAGGCTCCCGGCAGGAGGAAGATGGTGTATTGGTGGACTCCCGAAATTAAAGATCTACGCGATAAATGCAAGGCAGCGCGAAGGGCAGCTCAAAGGAAAAGAAGAAAAGGGGACGCTCAAATATACGAGTCTCTACAAACAGCCTTCAAAACAGCAAGGAAAAAACTACGCGTTGCCATTAAAAGCAGTAAAAGGAGAAGTTGGGAATGGCTCCTACGCGAAATCGAAGCTGACCCGTGGGGACTACCATACCACATAGTCACCAAGAAACTAGGAATCAGGCAGCCCATACCAGGACTATCGCGCCCAGAGAGGATGAGGGAGATAGTCGGCACGCTTTTTCCTGCTCAGCAAATTAGGGATATCCAACCAATACAGACGACCCAGGAAGCCATCGATGGTTTTACTATGGGAGAGCTACAGGATGCAAAAAAACGGCTCCAGCCCGGAAAGGCGCCAGGTCCGGACAACATCCCAAACGAGATACTGATAGCGGTGATAGAGATATGGCCGGAACTCTTGCTAACGGCTTTCAACGCATGCCTCTACAAAGGGGTATTCTATGAACGATGGAAAAGACAGAAGCTGGTCCTCTTACGCAAAGGGGACAAGCCTCTGGAGGATCCATCTTCGTATCGCCCGATCTGTCTTCTCGACAACTCTGGTAAGATGCTGGAGAGAATGGTGCTCCAAAGGCTAGAAAAACATATCGACGAAAACGGGGGTCTATCCCAGCGGCAATACGGTTTTCGGAAAGGGAAATCAACGGTCGACGCTATTGCAAGTGTGATTGACACGGCCAAGAAGGTCAAGCAAGGATCCTGGAAGACAAAAGGCTTTTGCGCCCTGGTGACGCTCGACATCAGAAACGCCTTCAACTCGGCGCGGTGGGATGTCATCCTTAACGCCTTGGAAAAGAGGCGGGTACCGGTGTACCTAAGGAAAATGATAAGCAGTTACTTGAGTAACAGAACCCTGGTATACAACACAGAAGAAGGTCAGGTTGAGTACGAGGTGACTGCAGGGGTTCCGCAGGGATCGGTCCTCGGACCTTTTCTATGGAACGTCATGTATGACGACCTGCTGAACCTGACACTACCGAAAGACGCTACCATCGTCGGCTTCGCGGACGACGTGGCAGTCGTAGTGACAGCGAGAACTCCAAGCACACTCGAGGTGGTCACAAATGAGTGCCTCCGACAAACCAGCAACTGGATGAAGGAAAATGGACTGCAACTAGCAGTACATAAGACGGAAGCAGTACTGGTAACGGATAAGAGGGTGTTCATACCACCGTGCATCACTCTGGAAGGGCAGGACGTACCATGGGAAAGGCGGTGAGATACCTCGGGGTACAGATTGACAGCGGGCTACGATATGTAGAGCACGTCGTCAAAATAACCGAGAAGGCAGCAGAAACGGCGGCAAGGCTCGCAAGGCTCATGCCAAACGTCGGAGGACCTCGAGAGGCGAAAAGAAGACTGCTGAACAGCG
>OZ012706.1:56945431-57225431 GCA_963942595.1 Cylloceria caligata | reverse complement strand
ATGGTACTGAGATTTTTATGATGGCTTCCGTTGGTGAAAAGACCGACCACGGTATTGTTCGATGCCTCGCGCATTTGATCGTCAATGACCACAACTTTAGGCCTCGTATCATTCGAGTAGTCTGCTGTTTGCAGTAAACCCTCGCGAAATTCGATTTTATCGCCATACTCTGTATACCCGGACTGCCACTCTGAGTAATAGAAAACTATACGCTTGAACAAGACACCCATCATGTCGTGCATGTATTTAAAGAATTTTTTGACAAAATATATTTTATCACAGTCCGTAGGACCGTTTGTAATGCTAATGATAAAGAGCAATATTATATCCACGGGAATAGCCCGAGAAACTCGGAACAAGAAGAAACATTCGATGAAAAAGACGAAACAAAAGGAATCAACGACGAGAAAGTCAGAATAAAAGTGAACGGTAAAGAGATAGCAGCTACGGATACGGATAGCACCACAAAAAGAACGAGTAGACAACAGTTTTATGCATAATAAATTAATATTTCTATTCTTTTCACGTATTGTATATTGTAAATACGATACATGATATGAGACAAAAAGTTTATTTTAATGTACCGCGAATTCACCCATATAACACAAAACTATATACTTTTTTCGTTGGACCAATGAGCGGATTTCACAATAGCCATACGGTACAATAGAGTACTTCCCTGCCGCTTTCGCATCGTGTTGACAGGTTTGCATGATTTCGTTTGTTCTCGATACTCGTCACCTACGTACGATGTCGAATGTCCAACGGAATATTTTCCATTCTTGCACACCCATGGATACAGCGAGCACACATCGAGATTCGAGAGGCGTCTGCTTGACTATGGAGTGGTTTTTCGTGTATAACGACATTTCCTCGTTATTCTCTAGTTATCTGTCAAAATCCCATTCCCATATCTCGCTTAGAGTGTATAATTTCGATCTGATTCTCCCGGAAATGAGAACGGTACGCTCGTATAGCTCCTCCATTGTATCGCCGGATTTCGTTCGAGGACCTCTATTTACGCGATAACATCGCGGACATCCATGCCAAAAGCGGCCGTGAAATTGAAGATTGTGATGGACCACCGCCTCCACGTAGTATCCATCGACCGAGGGTAGGGCAGGCGGAGGGCGATACTCTCTCGTGCGTACAGCATGAGCGATAACGTAGTTGCGCTCGCGCTCGAGTCATACGAGCCATACAACGGCAGTACGCGACTGCTTATCGCCCCAGTGGTACCTCCCCTAGTGGTAAAACCGCAATGCGATCCTTGTGTAGAAAATTGTTGGAAAATACTCTCATACATACTGATGATATCGTGCAAGCTTCTGTAAAAGAGCACACGCCTCCGCAACGTATAAGTAACTCGCGAAAAGCTAGACACACTCTGATTGACTACTTGTCGTAACATCTGTACGACAATATTGCATAAATTCCGTCGCAAAATCAAATTTATAATCGATGCGATTCGATTCTCCCTTATACCATTTTAAAAATCGCTCGCGATCCGCTGAGAACATTGTATTAAGTGAGTAAAAATGCAGAGCCGGTAAAGGACCTGTGTACTTCCGATATTCCGATGTGATGAATAAATACGGAATTGTACCTTTTGCCACCTCATTCACAAAACCGAAGGCCTTAAGTAAAGCGCTAAGAGCCATGGGTAAATAGTGTAGACTATTGAGAAAAATGACATTGCCAATCTTCATACCATTCATAACCACAGAGGGCAGCTGTGTTCTTTGCACTTCGATTAGATACCGTACAATAAACGGCGCGTCAAAACCTCTTGCATTATGAGCAATACAGATAGTCTTTTTAAATTTTTGCGATAATGACAATTTCACGAGCTCCCCAACCAGATCATCGATAAACATGAATTCGCGTTTACCACAGTCGGCACTATCGATCTCTATGTATATGATATCACGATATGTCAAGATATGCATACGTATTGTGAAACACGTAAATTCGGCTCGTGAATTCGTGTCGATTGATCATCGTGCAATTGTTCCTGTTGCTGCGTCTCAAAATCATAAAACAAAAATCTCATCGAAGGCTTGTCTTTTTTCTTTTCCGTCGGTGCCTCTGGCTTTTTAAGAGGTGCAATAAAGCACGCATGAATAGTCGGACGAGTTTACCTGCACGTAATACAAAACGATATTCCACACACATGCATCATTTTATCCGTGGTTTTCATCATACTCGAACAGGCTCTACAGATTTTCAATGCTTTACAGATACTGTACTGTCTATATTTACAAGACGTATCAGGAGTACAAATTGAAAATGCGGGATTTTTTTCTATTTTTGAACGTTTATTCTGAAAAAATGGTAACAAATGAATTATTCAAAGTATTGTCCATCGCTAGCCACAACTTTTTCCCATCTTTCTGGCAATTTACGGATACCGTCGCGAAAAAATTCGGCCGGCTTGGCTGCTATCCAGTCATCGACCCATTTTTGGGCTTCTTCGTAAGAATGGAAGCGCTGGTCAGCTAGGCCATGTGTCATCGATCGGAAAAGGTGGTAATCGGAAGGAGCAATATCTGGGCTATACGGCGGGTGGGGTAAGACTTCCCATTTCAGCGTTTGTAGGTATGTTTTGACCGGCGCTGCAACATGTGGCCGAGCGTTGTCATGTTGCAAAATTACTTTGTCGTGTCTTTGCTCGTATTGTGGCCGTTTTTCTTTGAGTGCGCGGCTCAAACGCATCAATTGAGTTCGGTATAGTGCTCCTGTGATGGTTTCGTTCGATTTCAATAGCTCATAATACACCACACCCAGCTGGTCCCACCAAATACAGAGCATGAGCTTGGCGCCGTGAATATTTGGTTTCGCCGTCGATGATGATGCATGGCCGGGGTAACCATATGATTTTTTGCGCTTTGGGTTATCGTAATGGATCCACTTTTCATCACCAGTGACAATGCGATGCAAAAAACCCTTCCGTTTTTGCCGTTCGAGCAGCAGTTCGCATGCAAAAAAACGGCGCTCGACGTCTCTCGGCTTCAGCTCATACGGCACCCAATGTCCTTGCTTTTGGATCATTCCGAGGGCTTTTATACGATGGGAAATGGCTTGTTGTGTCACTCCCAATGAATCTGCGAGCTCTTGTTGAGTTTGACACGAGTCTTCATTGAGTATTGCCTCCAATTCAGCATTCTCAAACTTTTTCACTTGGCCCGGCCGCTCTTTGTCCTCAACGTCAAAATCACCACTTCTAAACCGCACAAACCATCTCTCGCACGTTGAAACCGATGGAACATGACTCGGATAAGCCTCGGAGACCAATCGATGTGCTTCAGCAGCACTTTTCTTCAAATTAAAGAAGTAAATTAAAACTTCCCGCAAATGCTGTTTTGTTGGCACGAAACTCGACATATTGAGAGCTCAAAAAAACTATGAATTTGACACTGCGACAAATTGACACATACTGAAAATTAAAGCTATAAGACGTAGCTTTGACATGAACATAGTCACAGTACTGCCTGATGCGTATAGCGTTAGTAACGCCATCTGTTATCAAACCCGCATTTTCAATTTGTACCCCTGATAATACCCACAGAGCGTTCACACTTGTGATCAGCTAAGCAAAAAACGCCTAAGAACAAACGATTACAGTGTACGCAATACTCAGACTGAGAATCTCTATAACCGTTGTAATAAGTGGATTTACACCGAGCATATTGATAACTGCAGCGATGCTCGAGTACTCGCTTATACTTAGAATTACACTGTGTGCGGGACCCGCGACTATCTAGCACACCAGTGTTGTACCGCGAACTAATTCTTTGCACATTATTTCGCCATTGTCCTCCTTTCGTGAGGACCGCTCACCAAAGTAGAACAATGTGCAAACGTAAGCATCGAGCTGCCCGCAATGACTGCAATGAGCTCGAGCTTGGAATTTGCAAGCTAAGATTATTATGAAATTATTACGAATCCATTCGACACTCGATTTCGGTCAATGGGGCAAATTAACTGCTTTGTCGAAATCAGTCTACAGTTGAACATCAACCTGAACGGTTGATCGCGAATGATAGATTCGAACGGTAGATTCACACGCGAGAGGTTGGTTCCTCGTACGGTCTCGTAACCACAGTTTTATTGTATTAAACTCTTTTTACTTTTAAATAGACAACGGGAAGTAGCCGTTGCCTATAATAAACATTTCTATTTTTATATAAATTCACGTCTACACGAATTACTCGAGTTTCTACTCCTAATCGGCAAACGATCCCAAAATAATAACTTTTTAATATTATACCGATTACCAAGTTATCCAATAATGCGGTACCGGCATAACACCAGCAAGATTTATATTGGCTGGTAGTGATGAGAACGCTCGTAATAGAGAATATAGAGCGTATGATTAATTCTACCTATAGCTCAGAGTACGGAATTTCGCCCATCGTACATAGCTAGAACGCGTTTTCCGAAGGTGAAAAATTCATGAACAACGATCGCTATATCCTGTTACGACCTGACGTAATCATGCTTAAATATCTTTCTTTCTTTTAAAGAAGATCATAAACCTGCACTGTGGTCGGGTCCTATAGTTACCAAAGATTATACAAGTATAATGACAGCGGGAGGGGTGAGACCTGCAGCCACAACGAGGCAGGGCAGTGGGAGCACGCGGTGCGCGCCAAGAGGGGACGGTCAGGTTCACCACTGTACCTAACTACGAAAAACTAAGAGTTGGTAGGGCACTGCCCCACTCTAACGGTCAGTTTGGAGGGGCATGCATCTCGTATCAAGAGTTTTCCCTCTATGACCTGTGATATCGTTGGCGGCGCGTGTCACCGAAGTCTTTAATTGGTTCGTACCCACTTGCTGTGTTGGCGACTGTCGGGTGCTCGCTCCCTTCTCCCTGTCGTGTACCGTATCTGGGTCACGAAAGTAGACCAACTGCCCTAGCAACGTCTTCGTTGCTTTGGGAGTTCTTATATGCTACGACGAATGTTGCAATAAACGAAAGATTGATATTCAATATTACAAGAAGACATATGTCTTATTAATTGCATTGATGGAAAATTGGAATTTGTTTTTGACTTCACAACACCAAAAGCCCTAAAGGCAAACGGTAGTCTTTAAAATTTCTGAATAGACAAATAACAATTGAAACACAATTGTAGCAGAGATTTGGACTCTTTACGAAGTAAATATTCAGGTCATGGAAAATATATTAATATATATCTACTAGATAAATTGATAATTTTAAAGAAATAAAACATCTGAACGCAAGTTTGGTATAAAAATTAAGCTATAATATCATACAGATAGCCATAGATAAAATAGGATAAAATAAGAAAGATGTCGCGTATTAGTCATTGAAGCGACAGCAAAGACGGTTCAAAGCTACGGTAGTAATTGCTGGTGGGAGAACATACCCCTCGACACTTCAGGTCGCACCCGAGCCGATGCCGTCTTTCCCCTCTCTCTCTCTGTGTTAACACCATAAGACGAGGAGTGTTCCCTCGAAACAATACATTTATAAAACACATATTTTGCGGTCCACTGTAAATCTAAGCAGCCATTTAGTATACAATAATTTGGACTTACGAACAATTTTAACCTAAAATTATGATAAGAATTCAGAAAAGAACCAACTGCAATTATGAAAATTAAACATTCATGAAAATCGAAGAGCCATTACATTGTTTAACTAAACAGTTAGCATCGTGACTGGATGTAAAAACAATGAACATTTAGTTTCTGCGGTATGTTGTACCGCGAACATTTCATTATTTCGTCATTGTTCCTTCTTCGAGTGAGGCCACTCACCGAAGTAGAAAAAATGTGCAAACATAAGCAACGAGCTGCGAGCAATGACTGCTATGAGCTCGAGCAACGACTTGCAGGAATTTGCAAGCAACGTTGATTGTGAAATTCATTTCGACTCGATTTTCGGCAAAGGGGCGAATAACAGCCTTTGCCGGAATCACTCTATTAGTAGATTCAAGCGCGAGAGGTTGGTTCCTCGTACAGGCTCAAAATCACATTTTATTGTATTACTCTTTTATCGACTTTTAAATAGACAACGGAACGTTACCGTTGCCTATAATAAACTCTTCTATTTTTTACATAGTAAATTCACGTGTGCTCAAGTTACTCGAGTTCATTCTCCTAATCGGCAAACGATTTCCTACAAGTCGTTGCTCGAGCTCGTAGCAGTCGTTGCTCGCAGTTCGTTGCTTACGTTCGCACATTGTTTCTACTTCGGTGAGTGGCCTCACTTGAAGAGGGAACAATGGCGAAATAATGAAATATTCGCGGTACAAAAATGTTGAGAATCCGTCCGGATGAAGCTTGACCGATCTGTGAATGTATTGAAAAGGGATGAGAACTCGATCAAGGCAAGAGGAAAATAAACCAGACACATAGATGTTATGCTGAGGAAGCGGTTTATTTCTGCCTTCCTTCGCAGTATTCAAAATACAATTTTAAACAATACCAGTTTGACTCAATAATTGAAAATTTACACAAAAAGGCTTTAATTTGGAAAATTGTCCAAAATGTATATTTAGTTAAAATACAAAATTATAAAATTTAACAATCAAATAGAATTTTAGACTTAGAATGTGAGCAGCACACAATTATATTAATTGTGCGCTGAGTTTAACCATGAGAAAGCGGTGCGTGCAACGCAATGATGACTACGCAGCACGACACGCTAAGACCACTGAGAGCGAAAACATGAATTAAACTGGTAAATGGAATTTGGAATGATAATGTGAGCGGCACACAATTATATTAATTGTGTGCTGAATGTAAACTCGGGACAGCGGTGCGTGCAACGCAGTCAGGACTACGCAGCACGACACGCCGATGCTACTGTGTGCGAAAGTGTCTGTGTGTAATTCACTGCAAACACTCAACAGTGTATTGCAGAATGGTTGCAATGAATTAATCAGAGCACTTGGAACTGACGTTGCTTGACTGCAGTGATTTTATTTGAGAACAGCTACGCAGTCATTACTGCGTAGCACAATATGACAGAGACTGAGACTGCTTGGTCGAGCAGCAAAATATTCACTGCATTTTTCCAGCAGAATTACTGGGGGAAAATACAGTGAACACTCGGCACATGCTTAATTGTATTAATTAAGCCGGCAAAATACCATGAGGAGAACGTGGTACAGCATGTGCTGCAACGCACGCCACTGGTGAAACCAAGTGTTAATGCACCAATCTTCTCCTCACTGGCAGTGAATTAATACATAATTATGCCAGAGCACTCTTACCTTGAGCAATGAGTCCTGATGAGATATGTTGAGCGATGTCGATGTAAAAGGGTTGATGTAAAGGTCCCAAGAGTCCCGTGGATGCGCGTGCTGTCCAAAGGATGAGTGTCGCCAAAGTGCCAAATTCTCAAGATGGCTGCGAGTATGAAATTTACGTTGAGCGCTGAAGTCAGTTGAGCGAGATAGCCGGTGAGCGAAACCGAAGTCAAGCGAGAGAGACATCCTCTCGCTCGACGCGGCATGCCAACGAGACACATCCTCGGCTTCGCGAAGCCCTGCCTCGGCTATCTTCGGCTCAACCGAACAACGTGTGCTAGAGCACCGCGACAGGTAGGCGCACGACGATTGTCGATCACCGTGCGCCAGCTGATTTTCCAACAAACAGGTAGATATATATGCCCCTTCACGCTATACACTATTCAGAATTAAAATAAGTTTAACATTATCGAAGAACTACATTCTGTATTAGTCATAAAAGGGACAGCAGAAGCGACTCGGATCTACAGCGCAGCGTAACCCGAACCCCTCGACACCTCGCTTCCCGACCAAGGCGTTTTTCGCCCTCTCTCTCTCTCTCTCTACCTCGGCGCATGCCACCGAAGCAAGGAATAATTCTTCAACTACCTGGCAACACGTAGTATCGCACCGCAAGCAACTCGGAACGAGAATCGAACGAGGGCATGCCTAGAAGAAAAATTAGTCATTGCCATGAGCCCCCAAAGTCCAAGCTCTATTGTAATTCCAAGAATCCCTCGCATAGAAAATTAGACTATCCAGAACCTTGTAACGATAATTTGGTGCCTCAACGCACCACGTTACCTATAGCTGGCCCAAGCTATTTTTCCTTCCTTTTTATTTTCTCTTACGAGATGGGCGCCAGGCGCTTACGCGCCGGAAGGAAAAATAACGAGATGGTAGGCCAGACTCAACCCAGGCTAGCTACAGCTGTTCAAGGCAGAGTGGGTGGTTCGGACTGTCAAGTCACTAATTAGTCAAAGATAACATATAAATAAAATCAATTAATTAAAATAATTCATTAGAATTATTGAACAAAGTCCAATAATAAGACATTGTCAATAAATACCAAACACCAACGATAAACAATATTTAGCTAAATAAATATTAAATAAATAAATAAAATAATAACAGTAAATGATTCAAACAACAACAGCAGGTACGGGACTTACAAACTTCTTTATTTCTCCAATAAACATCAATTTATAATTTAACTAAAATGTCCCGTAAAATTAGTCTCTCCGTTTTTAACAATCTTCCAAATCCAGTCCGGTATCTTAACTTCAATCTTTAATTCAACGGCCGCAGTTATCCCGTTCGCTCTCTCTCTCACTCGCATACTCTGCAGATGTTATATAGCCTATCTCGCTCGCTTTGAATCTCGACCAATATTCACCGACACAGCTAAATATTCGGTTGTCTCAACGCACAGTTCGCGATACGGCCTATTCCGAGCTAATCCCAAATACATCCAAGAACCATAACAACGGGACGTCGGGAGGTCACGTACGCGAGCTTTGACTAGTGCAACTCTCCTATCTTGAAAATCGCAAGCAAGTAACGGCTAATAAGTCGAGAACGAGTAACGATTAATAAAACCCCAAATCATTTAAAAAGAACCTGAGAAAACCCTAATTAAAGGACTGACGTCCGAAATAATAATAATAATAACAATAAACAATACTAACGATAATAACCGTAGTAATAAGAACAACGAACCATTAATTTAATTAAGTTAGATACGGTACCGACCGTACAAGTCCCTCAAGCCCAGATACCACAGACGGGACGACGGCCGAACTCGCACTCCTTCCAAATGTTAAACGAGAAAGAAAAATAATGAAGTGCGGTTCGATAGAATAGGAAAAGAAACGATTAATAAAATAAATAAAGTATGGTAAATGACGGTACGTCCGTCAAAGTAAAACCAAGGCAATAAAATAAAGGAAAAGAAATAGACTAAGTCATATAAATCGAAGTTACTTATTCGGTAAAATCCGTGACACGGTCTATTCCGTTTCAATCCCACACACACAGGCTAACAAATACAAAGCACCCCGGGATAACGACCTAACGCGCGCACGGTTTAACCGTCCTCAAAATACAATTAAATAATACGATGACTTTCTCCCGGTATCTACCGGTTACACGATCTCGCGAGTACACTCGATAAACGCCGCAGTGCCCGATACAAATTACTACTCTGCACGCAGTGTACTAGAGTCGCAGGTGTGACCAGGCTCGAAGAAATTAATAGTTTACAAATTGAATGATCGTTGAAAGTGGTTTATTCCATCTTCCATTATTAGGTATACAAAATATTATTTAAATTTAGAAACCATAAAAATGATATAAAAATAGATACACCAAAAATCAGAGAATTGACAAATGTATAAATAAATCAAGTGAATTGAATTTTGAATCTAAATGTGAGCAGCACACAATTATTTAATTGTGTGCTGAATTTAAACTTGAGACAGCGGTGCGTGCAACATAGCGAGAGCTACGCAGCACGACACGCTGATACCATTGAGTGCGAAAATGTTTGTGTGTAATTCACTGCAACCACTCAGCAGTGTATTGCAAAGTGGTTGCAGTGAATTAATGAGAGCATTTGCAATAACCTTGCTTGAGTGCTAAGCCTGTGTGTGAAACCAGCTACACATCCAGCACTGCGTAGCACAATACAACATAGAATGAGGATGCACGATTGAGCAGAAAGTATTCGCTGTACTTTCCCAGCAGATTTACTGGGGGAAAATACAGCGAATATAAAGCACATGCTTAATTATATTAATTAAGCTGGCAACATACAGTGAGGAGAACGTGGTGCAGCATGTGCTGCAGCGCACGCCACAGAGTGAGACAAAATGTGGATGTACCGTTATTTTCTACTCCTCACCGACATTAAATTGCACTGAATTGTGACGGTGTACTCTTACCGTGTATTTGAGTCCTGTTGAGCTTGAAAGTTGAGCTAATCCGATGAATAATGTCCGTGGAAAAAGGTCCAAGAGTCCGAGAGTCCTAAGATGCGCGTGCTGTCCGAAGGGATGTGTGTCGCAAAAGTGCCAAATTCTCAAGATGGCTGCGAGTATGAAAGTTTCGTTGGGCGCTGGAGTCAGTTGAGCGAGATAGCCGGTGAGCGAAATCGAAGTCAAGCGAGAGAGACATCCTCACGCTCGACGCGGCGTGCCAACGAGGCACATCCTCGGTTTCGCGAAGCCCATGCCTCGGCTATCTTTGACTCAACCCAACAACGCGTAGTAGAGCAGCGCAACAGGTAGGCGCACGACGATTATCGATCGCCGTGCGCCAGCTGATTTTCCAACAATGATAAAATAATAAAATAATAGTAAAAGACCGTAGAAGGGAAGAGAGCTCACCGGGACGATGCTGCCGTGACGTTCTTCGAAATCCGGGAAACCTCAAAAGGATGTTGAAAGATTCTCTCCCTGGTTTCTTTAAGTACGAAGGCTGATCGTACGATGGTATATTCCGATGTGGGCTCGAAAGACAACCCTCTTTTCCTCGCCGCGTTAATGGTTTGCGTGATGCCAAAAAGTAGAGCGGGACACAGATACGATATGTGATACGTCTTGTTCGCTCAACGGTCACCGGGAAAAAGCCCTGAGGTCCTGCCGGCACGCGTGCCCGTGAACTATGATCCCCACTTAACCCGCTAAACTCAGTTAATTGGGGGAACCGGTGTCGCACGATGACCGCGACTACCGCCTCAGCTGGACAATGTATTCCTTAGCGATAGACAATTCCAACGCGTAGCCCAGCAGATGACTCTCGGAGATACATAGATTCCCGTGAGTCGACGGCCGCTAAGGATGGAAGGCCGCGTACTCTTTGGTGCGTCGTCGGGAACGTGGCATATTCCGACCAAGAAAAACATAAAATATCGGTCCGAAGTTCCCGAAGTTGTCCCATTGCTCTCCTCTCCCTCGTACTCCCTCTCCATCCCTCGGTCGTATCGAACGCATTATATATATAAAAAAAAAAATACAACAAAAAAAAATAAAAATAAAGAATAAATAAAATACGAAAATCATTCCCTGCAGCCCTGAGCGATCGTGCTGGTAGCCGTTGAGCGAGGAGGACGTAGCTCGAATATTCTGCCACGTTACAACCTATATAAGGACGGGAAAATGCCCGATGACACACAGATCATCAGAGGCTTCTAGGTCTAGCCCGGTAAACAGAGGCCCCTAGGTTAGAGCCCGGTGAAGAACAGCTTACACTGCGTACAGCCGGAGTGTCGAGCGTTCGATCAGCCGTGATCAAAGCCGGCGAGCTAAACAGGCTCCCACAGCGGAGGATCCCCATTAGAGTCAGCTGAAATTCAGAGTGAGTACTTACAAGGAAAGATAGTTTGGTGTCCCCCTCCGATTTTGATGAAACTCACGTATGTTGTAGAGCATCGAAAACTAAAAGACACGTATTTTTTTTATCGGCGGAAAAACATTTCTATGGGGTGAAATCGCCCTTTAAAGTTAGGGGTGATTATGCAGTTTCACCCTTGCAAATGAATTTTTTTCTTCAACTTCACGTGGAATTTTTATTGTCTTCAATGAGAAGTATTTTGGTTTTTGTTTCATTAAAATCGGTTGACGCCTTCTGAAGAACCTCAAAGAATCTCAGTTTGTCTTGTGATTTCGCATGTGTCCGGGGTGGACGTGCGTTTGATGACCCTTTCATCATCGGTCCATTTGTTTTTGAAGGGCAATTACTGTTGATTGAATTAAATCTAGGCTGGTGAGTGGATGGTATTGTTGGTGGGA
Source organism: Cylloceria caligata (assembly GCA_963942595.1). NCBI lineage: Eukaryota > Metazoa > Arthropoda > Insecta > Hymenoptera > Ichneumonidae > Cylloceria > Cylloceria caligata. The sequence goes on along the minus strand of OZ012706.1, from coordinate 57,213,376 downwards.
GGAGAGTTAGCGGTTCCGTTGTACGTGATCTCTCAAATCCACGTATTTGGCCTGTTTTCTAATTCCTATATGATCTAATCTTTAATATTCGCATGGTGAGCTGTTGTTACGCGTACGGAGCTCAATACCTAATTTTGATATGATAAGGGTTATCGCATTTATTTTACGCAATTTCTTATGCTACGTAAGCGGAATAATTTCCGATTTTTCGGTGGTTTAAATTGTATATTCGTACGGTGAGCTGATGTCGCACGTACGGAGCTTAACACTCAATTTCATAATACAAGGTTCTCGCGATATTCTACAATGTAGGATTGCGAGGTCGTTCTTTTACCCGGTCTAGCCGTTTTTGCTCGTCCTCATACGTGGCTTCCCATGGTACATTTGTAAGATTTACCGGGCGGCTCGATTATAATCATCGGACGACGGCTTGCTACTGGTGGGTATATTCTTCACGCATTCTTAACGTATAGTTTGCTGGTATATTTCGCTTTACGGTGCGCTACCTCGTTTTGCGTTTATAGGCGAGTTCGTGTCTCGGTTTTACTAGCATAGAGTCGCGAGTGTTTTTATGTCGAGTCGGGTGTGTGAGTTTACCTACCTAACGTGCTCGGCTTTGTTATTGTTTCGGTTCTCTGGCTAGAAGCCCGCTGTTCGCGCACGACACGGAGATTGCAGTGTTCACCAACTCGCGCATCCTGTCCTCCTGATACTGAGGCAATTATTCTCGTTATATTAAGAGACTTTATCGTTGCCATTAAGGGGCCTACGACTTAGTCTCTCAATATTTGAGATCTGCCGAGGTATCAGTGTGGTCCAGGGGTTCGTTGGCCACTGGTCCTTGCATGGTGCCACCCATGCGCACACCCTCCGAGTCGAGCGCGCATGGTCCAGCAAGCCGGGGTGCAACTCCCAAGGTCTTGCGACACACGTACTCTTTCACTTCCCAAAAGACGAGTAGCCACTGCTCCGTGCGTGGGGACCCGTTAATAGTAAATGCCCTGACGCTGTGAGTAGGGGCGGCCAAGCGTAGTGCAGGGGTACCTTACTACTCAAGGTTTCGCTAATTAGTTTGTTCGATCAACCGACTGCCAAGCGCAATGCAGGGGAATCAGTTTATCGAATAAACACTATGATCTAACAATTATTTTCCAAAACGTTAATATTAAAATTAAATAAAATGTAGATTGTCTGTCGGGCAGCACTTTGTCTTACAGAGTGTAATTCAACAAGAGCCCTGAGGCTTGTCTTGTCGTGGTTTATATACTTTTGTTGATGGGCCCCGAGGGGCCGTTTTTGGGGTAGACCACGTGATGTTTGTCACACCTTAATCACTGGGTGAGAGCGGCGCGGGGTGGTGTGTAGGTGTCCCGTTATGTCTTTGAATTTGGCCAGTTTTTGCTTTCTTGTGGTTTGAACCGAGGTTCTAGCGAGGTTGAGTTCCTAGTTTTAATTCTCCAGCTCTTGTAGGTTCAATATTTCTTCTGGGGTTTTTTGTTATAGTTTTACTGTTTTTTGAGTTTTTTGTTTGATGTTGGTTTTTGACTACCTGGGCATATTTGGTTCGCCTTGATTCTTGATTTAATTTCCTCGAAATTTACGTTTTTTTGGAGTTTTTTTTATGTATTCCTCGCTTGTTTTTTATCCTCTAGTTGTTTGTTTGGTTTTAGGTGTAGGTGGTGCGCTTGATTGCTTGTTTATTTTATTTGTTGAAGAATTGTCTTTGTTAAGGGTTGTTTTTCCTGGTTTTAATGTTTAGTCGGTGAGTGGGGGTTGTCGATAGAATTTTCATATGACGGTACCCTCTATCGTTTGTGGAACGATGTGGAACGTGTAGCGGTCTTGGCGCGTTGGGTTTGTTCTTCGAGTGTGGCCTAGTATGAAGGTGGAGCCTACTGCGCTCGGTGTTAGTGCGGCGCGGTGTGTGGTCTCACTAGCTGTCCTGCCTACGGCCTTTGCTCTCCGTACTTGGGTGGTGCTCCCCCGCGTTGCTCTTTGGTTGCGTGTATGGTCTCAGCGTGAGGGCAGGGTCTACTGAGCTCGGGGTCCGTTTAGCGGCGTGCGGCTTCGTTGAATGCTCTGCCTACCATCCTATGCTCGCTCCCTTTGGAAGGTACTCTCGCGTGCTGTGCTTGCGTTTCGAGTATGGTTTTAGCGCGAAGGTGGGGCCTGCTACGCTGTGTGACTGCTTAGCGGGTGTGTGGTTCTACTGTGTGGTTCTACTGAGTGGTCCTGCCTGCTGCTCTATACCATCCTTTTTAGGGTGGGTACTCGCGGGTGCTTGCGTGTACCTACTGACTCTATCTGGTTTGCTGGTCCGGCGGCACCTATTCGCAACTTGTTTATTGGTTATTTTGCAATAATTTAATCACTTTGGTGCTATTTATTGACGGGGCTCTATTTCTGTCTTATGTCTTAGTGTGTCTTCTTCTTTTGTTCGTGTTAGCATGATTTCGATGTTTTTGGTTGATTAGTATTTTTAATTCTTTGTCGTGGGCTGATCCCCTTTCCTTCGTAGCAGATCGCTCTAATTGCGTTCCGTTACAATATATATTGGGTCTGGGAAAAAGTTCGTGGCGTTTTTCCCAATAGATGGCATCAATTGCAAATAGGTCAGGAACCATAGATCGCAGCGACACCACTAAACGCTCGTTGGAAAGGTGACACTTCGAGCGTTAATTTGAGTGTATAAACATCGAAATTGGTGCAGTGGTTGGAAAGTTGTTTGCGTTTGAAAATGGAGATAAGTAATGGAAAATTGCGCTATATTTTGCAATATTATTACGACAAAGAGAAGAACGCTGCGCAGGCCGGTGAAAAAATGTATGCTGTCCACGGTGAAGGTACTTTATCAAAATCTGCTGCGCGCAAATGGTTCGGTCGCTTTCGTTCTGGTAATTTTTATGTGAAAGATGAGTCACGCTCTCGTCGTCCAATCACGGAAAAAGCTGTTGAAATTCTTGATAAAGTCCAGTAAGATAAGCATATCAGCAGTGTCGATATTGGTATGGAGCTAAGCATTGACCACAAAACTGTTTAGAACCATTTATACAAAGCTGGCTACAAAAAGAAGCTCGATGTATGGGTTCCTCATGAGTTAAGCGCGAAAAACATGATAGACCGAATTAACATCTGCGATGCGCTGCTGAAACGCAATGAAATCGATTCATTTCTGAAACGTGTCATAACCCGTGTGAAAATGGATTACGTACGACAATCGGAAGTGTCAAAGATCGTTCACAAAGGATGGTGAGCCGTAACGAGCGTTCGTGAAGCCAGGATTGACGGCGAAAAAGGTGATGCTGTGTGTGTGTCGGAACTGGAAGGGAATCATCCCAAGACGATGAATTTGCCTTATATCAAAATACGCATCAAGAGCGATCCAGAGTAACGAGCCTAAACTATATTAAACACATACAACCGAGGGATCCGTACTACACACTACCCACACTATAAAGACCAGTGATACGAGAAATCAACTACCGTTACTCGAGCTATAGTAATAAAATCGAGTAGTAAGACTATAGTACCAAGAAAGGTGTGAAAAACAATCAACGAGGAACACGTTAATCACCATAACCGAAGAGAAGAAATTAACGGGACAAACGGGCTACAGGAGATGGGCTACAGGACGAGTATCAGATATAGTTATACCCCTCTATACCGGCAGAGCTTGGAAGAAGAGCGGGGAAGTCGGTATAAAAGGGTACGACATACCACCATCGAAGAGCATTTTGTTCACAGATTTTCGCCAACATCCAGGACCAGCCAAAAGAGGACCACCTAGCCCACCAAAGGAGAAGCATATCAATCCGTACAACTCCAAAGACTAGGCCTGATACCTCTGAGGCCGCTAAAAACGAACATCTCCCAAGGCCAACCACTGAGCCACCAGCCGTTCAAACGGCCCATCATCCGAGTCGACAAGATCTCACATCAAATAAAAACCAAGTGGTATGAATAAAAATATATTAAATCCATGGGACTAAAAAACACCCGGAAATTTAGCTAGGGACGCTCCTGGCGCCGTTCCGATGCGCCGATGCACCAAGGATGCAACGCGCTGACGCCTCCACAGCAGCAGCGGCGGGGCCAACGAGTAGTTAGCGTAGCCAGGAAAGCTCGAGCGAGAGCTCAGTCCCCACCACGGTCCACTCGATATAGATATAGGATAAGCTAGCTCCGAAGGCGAGGAATAATAAGAGAGCCAACATAGGTAATTATCGATGGCAAGTCCGGTAGGATAACATTCTCTCTTGCCTTGTGTAGAAACTATATCTATATGCCATATATATATGCCATATCACGAAAAAAAAAATCTCAATAATTTAATATAAAATCTCCTATTTTTTGCGGACACGATTATATAGTCGTGCGTGAGCCCGGGTCAAGGCTTTTGTAAGATGCATAATCACCAAAATTTATGAAAAAGAAGTCCATTTAACTATTATTAAAAATATTCGATATTTTATATGTATAATTTATTACATTTGTCTAATAAACCCTACTTTTACTTAATACTGAAGCCTGTTTCCTCCCTGCTCGAGTCCGAACTAAAACCCTTTCAGGGTAATGATAACGTAAAATACCGTTACAGTCGACCGTGAGCTACTTCCACTTCGTCAGACGATTCATTCTCAACTCTACTGTGGACAACTAGAGAGATTACGCTATGCAATTAAAAGAAAACTATGCGATTCGCTCCGTAACATTATCTTCCTTGTACTGTAATTTATACATATTATGTCAACCTACCATGTGTTAAAGCAGTAGGCATACAATTCTGAAAATATTAGTAGAACAAATAACCTCTAGTGCTTCTTGAACATAACGTACTCATTTGTTTCCCATTAATGGGCAAGCGAAGATCAGGAGGGCGGAAAAGCCAACTCAGAAAAATCAATCGTTTGCTCAGAAACTTTTCAATATCCGATGAAGTACGACCTCAGTTAATAGCTACCGCGTCGACCAAAAATCAGAGTCATCAAATTAGCCCACCTAATTCACATCCCACTTATATATTATCCAGCCCACTCCTAACAACACAACCATCACAAGAGACGATTAGGCAACCAGATTTGTCACTCACGAATCACAATACACTAGTGAGAGAAATCCTATGTTTTAGCTCCTCGAGTAAGTGAGAACAAAGGGCTAGCTAGGCTCAATCACGAAACACATTACACTAGTGAGAGAAATCCTTTGTTTTAGCCCTTCGCGTAAATGAGACCAAAGGCTAGCAAGGCTCGCTCACGAAGCACATTACACTAGTGAGAGAAATCCTATGTTTTAGCACTTCGCGTAAGTGAGGTCAAGGGCTAGCAAGGTTCGCTCACGAAACACATCATACAAACGAGACAGACATACCTACACGCACCACTTACTTATTTTGACAATTACCCTGCCACTATTGAATCGAATCATTCATCCATGCCGAAAACCCAGAAGGAAAATTCAAGCACAGAAATTAAGACAACAAGTCTTAAAAGAACATTACCAAGTTCCAATAATTGCGTGGAAATCATATAAGGAGCAAAATTCTAAAGTCTCTAGTATTGAAATAGAAAACGATAATAAAACTATCCCTCTCAAGGGAAGCAAAGAAGCAGAACATAAGAACCATTCCGATGACACAATTACAGGACGTAACAGCTGCTCGAGGCAAGAAAGGAATAGAAATTTTAATTCTAGTAAAACGAATTGTCCTTAAACGGTAACAGCGAGTGAGTCGTATAGCAAGCAAAATGTTGGAGTCTCTAGCATCAAATCTGCAAAAAATAACGAAGGTATTTTCCTTAACAAAGAAAAAATAATAGGGTTTCAGGGACCTTTATGTATACAAGTAGCGGAGTGTGAAAATCACTCGGAAGTTGGAACATCACACCAGGTAAGTGTGACTACATAGAAATCAGACAACAGTCGGGACTTCCAAATTGCCGGGACCGAAATATGTGATAACGATCACATAGATCATCTTTCGAAATTCGAACAGCACAGCGAAAAAAATTCCTAAACGAACTTGGTGCTGATTACAGAGTTCATTCGAGACTTAGGATACGATATCATTCGTTTGTGACATCCCTGCAAACTTCAAATGACTAAGATCGAATTGTTGAATAACCACCAAATCATCCTCCTCAAGGAAAAACCACATTTGATTTCACCTCAAGGAAATTTGGAAACGAAATTAAAAGAATATAGGTCTATAATATCTCTTTTGTTACATATAATAAAAAGAAAGTTATTCCTGTTCTCTTCCCGTCCTCCTGGTTAATTTCTACCCTTATAATATTCTTATGTATTGTAGCATGGCTTTTTGATGCGGTATACCAAAAATTATACATGTATAAAATACAGCATAAATGAGGTCGACTCGTTCAAAGGTAAGAATTGATGAGTCTATAATCCGCGAGTATTCTGAGGAAAGAAGAAAAAGGCTCCTAAAGGATAATCCTAATAATTTTACACTTGAAATTATAACCAAGTTCCCATATAACAGTCCCAGTAATTCACCTCCCGAGATACCAACTCCAATTTCCCACAAAATTTCCTCTTCCACCAGTTCAAATAAGAATTCTGCTCTGCCCACTGTAGACTCAGACTTCAACAAGTTAACCGAAACTCCCACCCATAAAGCGAAAGTAATAAAGTTTGATCAAGACAGTACCATACAATCACTTGAGTTAACTTCTGACAATATTATCATCACTCGATCCCAAGAAAATAAAGAAGACGTGATAAGTTCATTCGATACAGTTGTAATTGTAGAAAGCAATTTTGGACAATAATATAGTCCGGAATACAGTCCTTTACAGATCAGGGAATTTTCTGACGACGAGAGTTTAAAACAATTTACGAATGAATTGAAGGAAACGTTAGAAGCAAAGCCCCCAAATAACTCTTTGTCATTTGGGTCAACGAATATCTTCCAGAGTTAGTATACCCCACCCTCCGTAGCGAAGACCTAGGTCGGTCAGTAAAGTCCCCCGAAAGTATCGTGGAAAATTTCGAGTCTCAAAGCGAACCCGAAAAGACGAATACACCTTTACAGATCCCGTCGACCGTTGCTAGCGCTACGCCTGGTATAAACCCTTCAGCTAACAGCAATATATTTTACACGCCATTAGGCGGATCCATCCCTTTCGACGAAACTATTCCTAGATCACCTTCCCTTGTCCGCAAAGAGTCATTATCAACTCCAAAGGGAATAATTGAGAATCGTGAAAAATCCACATTAAAGTTTATTACCAAATCCTCACATATAAAACCTAAAAATTTGGTGAAAAAATTACACGTTTTGCCAGAATACAGATTATCCACACCCTATTGCTGCACTTACCCCGCGGGCAAAGACTCAGGCCCAGACAAAACATCGAATAGAATACCGCCAATAAAAATTCCTACTAAATACCTCATTAAGGCTAACGACTCATCACCAAATACACCCCTCACAATGGTTAATAATAATCAAACATTGTCTCTTCGAGATGCTCTGGCTGTCATACCGAATTATGACGGTCATTCTTTATCACTCGGTATGTTTATTCAAGGATGGAAAGAGGCCTTGGCTATGATGGGGCCAGGAGCCGAATTAAATTTAGTAAAAGCAGTTCGCATAAAAATAATCGGCGAACCTCGTCGCACCATACAGGGGCAAACTTTTGAAACAATAGAAGATCTGGGTAAATTTCTTAAAGATATTTATGCACCTACACGAAACGTGTATCAACTCCAAGGGGAATTTGGATCCATATTTCGAAGAGAAAACGAGTCCGTCATTGCATATTCCAATCGCGTAAGAGACTTGGGCAACTTAATACTCGAAAATTATGATGCGAGTGAAGATAATCCTTTGACTGTCGCATTTATTAATAATACTAAAGAAAGTCTTCCGGCATGTTTTCTACACGGGTTAAAACCAGAAATTGATCAACGTTTAAATGCGAACAATAATATTGACAAATTATTTAAATTCGCGGTTCAAACAGAAAAAAGTTTAGTGCCACAGGCAGCCCTGCGTAGGGGTGGGCTGGAAACGTAGGGTTCAAAGTTAAATAAACCTGAGGCGACACGGAGAATACACGTGGTGGCAAGCGAAGAAGTGTATTGCCAGCTGTGCAATACAAAAGGGCACGATGCTAAAGAATGCTCGACCCAGAAGTCTAGCCAAGCATTAGTTGTCAGTCCACAAAATTCGGGAAATATCGATAAGGGACCGAGCATGTGTCAGATCTGTCAGAAGACTAGACACTCGGCGGACAAATATTTTTAAATCTTTCCCGCCTTAAATAACAATAAATCCAAGTTCGAAGCCTCTTTACTTACTTTATGCCAGGTCTGTAATAATCGCAGACACACTGCCGATCGTTGCCGAAAGAAAGAAGAAAAGAACAGAAAAATATATCTGCATTTTGTCAACTTTGTAAAAATTATGGTCATTTGGCAAATAGATGTTCACGTTTCCCTCCGACCCTCCCTAAATGGATGTCCTTGCCACACGAACACGTACCACAGAATCTTCGATATCATAATTCAAGTGACAGGCGGTGTCAGATACGTAAAAAATAACACCATGGAACCCATATCTATCCATTTCGCAATAATAATTCGAAACCGTTGATTAACAATCGATTTGATAACCGAAGGAATTTTGATAATAATAATGTTAGACCCACCGAGATGGGTAGGGGTGTTTTTATTGCTAACAACCAGGTTATTTTATACGGGAGTGTCCGGTCCGACGTAATAAAGAGAATAAATACGAAAATTGGGAAAACGGCGGCGGTCTTCCGAGTACGGATGCGCCTAGGGAGATCCTGCAGAGTATGCATCCGATCCATGTAATTTCCATCACAGCGGAGAATCCCCATCGCGAGTAGTCCGAATCTTTAATATACAACTGCATCGAGAAAGTAGCGTCCATACAGTTACAGTAACGGCATCGGAAATAATATCTCTTGTCACTCTTATGGTTGATACAGAAGCCAGTCCGAACATGCTAAAGTAACACTTTGTGAGTGAACACATCTCTATGAATCGCTGAGAAATTCTGCAATTTAATGGAATCACAACAAATTCAATTTTTACTTTGGGTAATGTTACCGTACAAATTTTCGGACGTTTCGCTACTGTCCATATTATAGATAATACCTTCCCCTTAAATGAAACTGGATTACGAAAAAAGACTATTGAAAATGCAGAATGTAAGAATACCATTTGCAACTCAGGAAACGATTGTTATCCCTGCAGAGTCCACCAAATTGGTCTTCGTGAGAGTAAAAAATTTGGATTTACGGAAAGGCTATTTGCCCCCCCCTGGATGCAGGTGAAGGTATAATCATAGAAAGCGGGTTCGTCATCAATGATAATGGTAAAGCTTATATTTACGGAACTAATAGCAATAGGTATTCGGTTCAAGTCCAAGTACCAGTATTAGAATTAGTGTCATCGGAGAAACTAATTCATAGCACAAAAATACAGGATTCTAGTGACGATTCAAGTAAACGGGAAAAAAATCCCGAGCTTTCTAAGGGGTTGGGTCATTTAAAAAATAAAGACAATGTAGAAGGAAATGACCAAGAGGATTTCTCTCTGTCGGCTAAGATTGAGATCCCGGTAGAGACAATACCCCGCAGAGATACTAAAAATTCTTCAGAGAATATTTTCAATTTTTTGGAAAATGTAAAAGAAGAAATAAGATATTGCATGGAAATTATTAAAGTTACTTGTGAAACTGGTTTGGAAAAAAGTATATTACGTACGAAAGGTGGTAAAGTAAAAATAGAAGGAGAATTTGAGAAATTGCAACCCGAAGCCCAAAGTCTTACGGAAATTTGCACGTCGAATCTAACTGAAAATAGCATTTGTATGGAACCTGTACAGATAATTGTACCTTAAGAAAACGTTGTCGACCTGAATTCGATAGAGACGGAAAGAAATTGTAGTAACTGTGAGTCTCGCTTGTGCTTCACAGGGGAGACTGTGCCAACGAAACGAGCCGCGCTCGATGAAGGACTGCGGGAGCTCGATTCAGAATTTTTGGGACATACTGTGCCTATGGCAGAATTCCTGCAGTATTGTAATAACAGTGTTCACGGAAAAAGTGTTGTTTCTTTAGATGCGATAAAAGCAGAGATACCAATGGGATATAACGGGTTAAATAATGATTATTTAAATAAATGCGTTCATGAGGAAGGCGTTGTCTATCTGAATTCGATAGAGACGGAAAGAAATAGAGAATTTTTGGAGAAAACTGTGCCTATCGAAAGGACAGAACCTCTGGAAGATTTTAATAACTGTACTAATGGGAATAACGTTGTCTATCCGAATTTGATAGTGATGTGCCGTGAACTAATTCTTTGTATATTATTTCGCCATTGTTCCTCCTTTGCGTGAGGCCCACTCACCAAAGTAGAAAAAATGTGCAAACGTATGCAACGAGCTGCCAGCAATGAGTGCTGCGAGCTCGAGCTACGACTTGCTGGAATTCGCAAGCAAGGATTATTATGAAATCCATTTCGACACTCGATTTCGGGCAATGGGGCAAATAACTGCTTTGCCGAAATCAGTCTAAAGTTTAACATCAACCTGAACGGTTGATCGCGGGTCGGACTCGCCCGATATATTAAATTCTATCATTAGATTCGGACGCGAGAGGTTGGTTCCTCGTACGGGCTCGAAGCCACGATTTATTGTATTATACTTTTATTGACTTTTAAATAGACAACGGAAAGTTGCCGTTTCCTATAACAAACACTTCCATTTTACATAAATTCACGTTTACACGAATTACTCGAGTTCCATCTCCTAATCGGCAAACGATCCCAAAATAATAACTTTTTAATATTATACCGATTACCGAGTACTCCAATTACGCAGTACCGGCATAACATTTGGTGGCAGCGGTAGGATCTGCTGAAGTGATAAGTGCTACGTAATTTATTTAGACAAAAAGCCTTTTGGACAAAGTAATAAAAGTGACTTTGAAATGACGACTACGACTCGTGCAAAGAACGCCCGTGTAGTACGTGAAAACCCGACTAATCTAACGCGAAGACGCGAAGTGAACGTCGGTGTGGTGTGACATCGGTCAACCGTATAAAGTCCCGATTGACGGTGTCACGTCAAGTTGCGGAAAACCGCAAAAAGTGTGCAACCAAGTACCCGAAGCGGCTACTTGTGACGAAGCCGTCGCGCAGTCATTGCCGACGCACAGAAGACGAGCCCAGGAACCATCAAGAGACGGGTCAACGGTGCCAGGGAGGACAACTGGACAATCTTCGAGGGGAGCTACGAGACAGCAGGTCTACAGCACCGAAGGAACAGCACCCAAGGTACATCGCTATGCAGAGGACCATTAGCCAGATCATCTTCCTGTAAGTGGCGGTTACATTATATACATACATTTAGCCTATAAAATCAAATCCAATCGAGTCAAAGCCGTAAATTGGGAAAATTCCAACGGATCTCTCTCGTGAGATTATTTTTTTTTTGTTGAAAATATTAAAGTGAAGCCCATCGCGAAATGAACATGTCGGAATCTAGAGGAGCCCGATCAAGACGTATGCGCAACTCGTTAGACACGACGTTGCCTGGCGCAGGGGTAGACTCCACAGCCGGATTAGCTGCGGCTGTAGGGGACATCGTTTACGAAGCGCGCAAGGCGTTATCGGAGCTCTCGCCGACGGGACGAATCCCCGCGGCCAGACAGAAGGCCCTCGCAGGCCGTCTGATAGCCCAGTTTGGCGTTAACCCACTCAGGGGTGCGTCATTCGGGGATCACGACAACAATGAAAGCGACGACGTTTTCAATATCGCCACTGGTGGCAGAACTCCCTTACCGCATCACCCCGGAAACGGTTGAGCGGGAAATTGAAAACATGCAGACAATAGATCGCGTAGGTTTCCCTGCAGCCACCGGTACGGGAGCCCGGTCGGTACCTTCATGAGTACGAGATTGGTTGGAGGCGGTCGACCGAAGCCACCATGAATTGGAAAGAGCTCGACGGCCGTGCGAAAGGCTGCAGCGCGAGCACGATCGAGGCCAACGCGAACTCGATCGCGAACTCAGGGAGGCTGAAAGACCGTCGGCAAGACGGAACTTGGCAGATACGCTAAACGAGGTTGGTGTGGACGAGTACGACCTCATCCACTCCTTAAGAGAGCAAATTGCCGAGCTCCAGCGACGGTTAGGAGGAGCAGGGATGGAGGACTATCCGCCCCCTGCACAGCGCCTGAGACGCACGCGTTTCGAGGAGACGCGGACGCCTTCAAATATACTCAGCCTCAGCCTAGGAATCAAAATGGTGAAAACATTCGACGGCAAGGATTCAAAGGCGTTGTCGCTCTTCTTAAAGTCCTGCGAGACGACATTACGCGGTACCGACATAACAATAGAGACAAAAAGGAATTCAGAATTTTTTAGGAAAACAGTGCCTACGGAAAGAACAGAATCTTGTGAAAAAATTAATAATTGTGTTATTGCTGAAAGCGTTGTCTATCCGAATTCGATAGAGACTAAAATATTAGCAGAAAATAAAGTCAATTGTATAGATTGTGTTGAAATATCATAATTATTAATAATGAAAAAGGATAAAGAATTTTATTGTCAAGAATTTGTTGAAACCTTCGTACCTACGAAAATCGAATCAAATAGAAATACCAGTTTAAAAATTTGTGAATCATTAAAAAATGTAAAAACGATATGTACCCTTGAATCGTCAAACGTAGAAAGTATCAAGAATGATAAAAATAAAGAAACAAGCTTCGAAACCCAGAAGTATAATTCAAAGTGGTATAAATTCATGAACGTTTCTTTAATACAGACACTCAGTATGTCAAATATTTCTCGCCAAATTACGCCTTTTATACGCGAAAGATCGTGTTACACGATATCTGAAGCTGTATTGCACGATCGATTTGATCGAATCAAAGAATTATTAAGACTCGATGACTTCAGTAAAGAAGAGAGGAAAAGTATTGAAACCCTTTTAAAAGAAAGCTCCCATTTGTATCAAGTACCGGAAGATTTGTTAACGTGTACTACTATATTGCAACATCGAATTTCTACAGTAGACGATTTTCGCACAAATACGCAAGGCTATCCGTGGCCAGAGTGCACTAAAGCGGAAATCGGGAAACAAACTGAAGATATGCTCAAAAAGGGAGTAGTCATACCCTCCACCTTACAATTGCCCTGTGTGGGTGGTACCTAAGAAAGCCGACTCTCAAGTTAATAAAAAATTAAGAGTAATATTCGACTACCGATCGCTGAATGAAAACACAGTCGCTGATGCGTATCCCATACCAAATATTAATGATCGAGGGTCGATCAATAAATAGTCGGCTTGGTAAGGAAAATCGCGTTTTTTTGGACAAACATCTTTTTATTTCTCAACATAATCTCCTTTTAGTTCGATACACTTATCCCAACGATTTTCCAATTTTTTGATGCCCTCCGAATAATAGGATTTCGGAAGGTCCTCAAAATAGGTCTCTGTTTCGGCGATGAGGTTATCTCTGGAACCAAATCTCTTTCCACCAAGCCATTTTTTCAGGTTTGGAAACAGAAAGTAGTCGGAGAGGGCCAAATCTGGAGAATACGGTGGATGCGAAAGAAATTCGTATTTAAATTCATGAATTTTGGCCATAGCAACTGGGCACGTGTGAACGCGTGCATTGTCATAATGGAAGAGCACTTGTTTCCTCGCCAAATGTGCACATTTCTTCTTCAATTCGTCGTTGAATCGGGTCAGTACGGCTGCATAGTATTCGCCATTAATTGTTTTTTTCAGCGGAAGGTAATCGATGTAGATTATGCCGCATGCATCCCAACAAACTGTGACCATGACCTTACCGGCCGATGGCACCGTCTTCGCCTTCTTCGGAGCACGTTCGGTCGATGAAGTCCATTGTTTCGATTGTTCCTTTGTCTCTGGTGTATAGTGATGGATCCATGTTTCGTCCACGGTTACGTAACGACGCAAAAACTCAACAGGATCACGCTTATAGACCGCCAAGCACGACTTTGAATCAGCTACACGTTCTCTTTTATGGTCGATATTGAGCAAACGCGGCACGCACCTTGCGGACAACTTTTTCATTCCCAACTGATCACACAGGATTGAAATCACTGAGCCATATGATATGCCTGTGGCCTCAGCAATCTAATGCATTTTTAGTCTCCGATCATTTAACACCATATCGTGAACTTTTTCAATTGTTCCTGGTATGACGACCTCATTTGGACGACCTGGACGTTCATCGTCAACAATGCTCGTATGACCGTTTAAATTCAGCTGTCCAATATTTAATGGTTGATAACGAAGGTTCGTTTTCTTTTTCAAAAACAAATATCGAACCACTGCACGATACTCAATTTTTTCCAATTTTGTAAGAACACAATAGTTGTTTGTCTTTCGATGGCTGTCAAACGCAAACTAAACATCGCAGCGAGCTGAAACTTTGACAACAGTCATGTGAAGGATGGCACTACTAAACGTCGCTATTGATTTCTTTCCTCGACCAACAGATGGCGCAAGGCCGACTATTTATTGATTGATCCTCGTATATTAGACCAATTAGGAGGCGAACAGTATTTTTTAGTTTTTGACCTAGCGTCGGGATTCCATGAAATTGAAGCTTCAGCTGAAGCTCGTCATAAAACGGCCTTCACTACACCGCGTTCATTATGAGTTCATTAGAATGCTATTCGGGCTACTGAACGCCCCTCCTACATTTCAAAGAGCCATGTACCTCACGTTGAGTGGGATCCTCGGGAAAGGCGTATTTGTTTATTTGGACGACATTGTGATTTATGCTTGCAGTCTCGAAGAAGATGAGAATATATATCGCGGATTGATTAAACGACTAGAAGCCGCAAATTAAAAATTGCAACCGGATAAATGCAAATTTTTAAAAAGGGAAGTCGCGTGTCTGGATCACATAATCGGGAACAATAGAGTTCGTTCCGACCCTAAGAAATTAGAAGCAATGCGTGAATACCCTGTGCTTAAAAATATGAAAAATATTCGACAATTCTTGGTGATCACGAAACCCCTGACATCTCCCTTACGTAAAGAAAATAAATTCGAATGGGGACTTGAACAACAGGAGCCTTTTGAAATATTGAAAGGAAAGCTTTGTACAGCTCCAGTTTTCAATATCCTGATTTTTCTAAGCCGTTCATTTTAACTACGGACGCGTCGGGTTATGCTATCAGTAGCATCCTCTCACAAGGAGAAATTAACAACGACCAACCATGTTGTTACGTCCTGACGTAACGTCGCATTTATCTTTTTCATTTCGGTTACGTTAAAGTTCTTCTGTTTTAGTTTCGCTACAGTAAAAGTAACCTCTCACATTTTTCTTTTATTCTCGAACTTCTTAAGAGGAGAGGAGAGCGATTTTAACGACAGAGATCGGAACAGGGTGAAGATGCGGCCCTACCGACCGTCTCCCGGGAAGAATTAATCTTGTAAAGATAGAATTTTTCGGCGCTCCCGGTCAAAAGGCAAACTTTCAAACCATGGGATCTACTGCGTAGACCCGGTTATCGACTGCCATTTATGGATCTATGATTCAGCGCGGCCTTACCCTCAATCCTAGACCAGGGGTTCGGCTAGTCGCCGTCGGGGCGTTGTTGGTCATAAGGTAGCGGTTGGAGGGAACGCTATCACGTGACAAAGCGACCGCACCCTTTCTTCTCGCTCTTGCTTGAAATCTTCTCTCTCTCTCTCTCTTTACAAAGATGACGAAATCACGAACAATTATTAACTAAGCGAAACAATTAACAAAAGCAGAGGAACTGTTGATTTAAACGAAAGAGTTATGACTATTAAAATGTTCACACGAATACTGTAGATAAAATATCAGCAGCAAAAAGAACAATTATGCTTCCATATGGAAACTACCCATGGCTGTCACTCGAAAACGAGTACAACCCACATCGAATTAATGAGCTTACCAAGTATAGTCGGGTAATAGAAGAAAGATCAGTACATCAGGATTAATTCCCCTTTTCTCTTGGGATTACATTAATATGTCTCTCGTAAAATATTGGAATTTATAGTAAAAATACCATCATAAATATATAAAACATGTTATGCCTATATATTAACATGTCTCTCGTAAAATATTGGAATTTATAGTAAAAACACCATCATAAATATATAGAACACGTTATGCCTATATAGAAAGGATAAAGGAAATATTAGGATTAATTTATGGTAAAATAGCGAAAAATAGACAGAAAAACGAGAAAGAGATGAGACTAAAATTGAGTTGCAATGAAGCTTCTGCTGCAGGAAAGCGAGGCTGGCCGACTCCCCGCGCAACGAAAACGCCTTGCGCGAGGTCTGAACAGCGATCTAGCTGACTTGCGTACGAACGAAATGTACGAGTAACCAAGCTAGGCGAGTCATTCTCAAGAGAAGAACTCTCTCGCTCTCTCTCGTTTTCATGTATAAAATTACTTGTTTTACTAGTAAATTATATATATGGAATATGTTATACATATATATATAGGATAAAATGAAATGTTAAGATTATTTTACAGCTGAACACCCATAAGTAAGACTAAACGAGAAGGAGAGAAAAACTATAACATGTTTCAACAAATTTTCCTCTGCAGAAAAGCGAGGCTAGGCGACTCTCTGTGCCACTACGAACGCCTTATCTCTAGGGCTGAACGGCGATCTAGCCGACTTGGGTACGAACGAAATGTACGAGTAACCAAGTTAGGCGAGTCGTTCTCAAGAGAAGAACTCTCTCGCTCTCTCTCGTTTCCATGCATAGACATACTTGTTTTACCATCAAGTTATTTATATGGAATACATTACACATATATAGACAGGATAAAATGAAATGTTAAGATTGTTTTACAGCTAAATACCAAAAGTAAAACGAATCAAGAAAGAGAGAAAACGGTAACGCGTTTCAATAAAGCCTCCGCTGCAGGAAAGCGAGGCTGGGGCGACTCTCTGCGCCACGACGAACGTTTTCTCGCTAGGGCTGAACGGCGATCTAGCCGACTTGCGTACGAACAAAATGTACGAGTAACCAAGTTAGACGAGTCGTTCTCAAGTAAAATCTCTCTCTCTCTCTCTCTCGCTCTCGTTCCTATAGTACGAGAATAATCGTCTAACTAGCAAATTATTTAAGAAAACTTATTAATTATAAGAAATCTAACGTCTAACTAACAAATTATTTAAGAAAACTCATTAGCTATAACTAGAGTAATCACTAATTTAACGAATAACCAATGATGTTTGGAATAAGCCATAACCCAACGAAACCATTTATACTAATAAGAGATTAACGCAGAAATCAGGTTGCATACGTCAAAGTTAACTACAGAAGCTGTAACAAAATTATTATTAGTGGTTTCATGTGAAGGATTTATTTAAGTTCCGTAAAAACGCTGAAAAACTAAGCCATTACCATAGACACATCTACAGAGAAGCGAGCATAAGGATATTACCTAAGCTAGGAAATTCTATTGAAAGTAGGCCAAGAAGCGGGGTGGTAAAAATCGCCTCATTTTCAGGGGAAAAACGCTTCGAACGCGTTCCCTCACCTAATCGCGTGGTCCTCTGTGTAGCACATCGCGCGGACAAATCAGAGCGGGCCATACCGATGCATTTGCATAGATCTATGGCTCTGCATGTCGAGAAGCTACTCTGCGGAGTAAGGGGAATGAATACGTGTATGGTCGAGATAGACCACGAGGAAATTCTTATAATCAGGATAGGGTTTTATCCCTTCTCTTCTTTTACGCGCTTGACGACAAGAATTTTCGACGCTCAGGAGCCCTATAAAAGGCCGCGAAAATCGGCCGGCGACACTTTTTCACGGGGAGTCAAGTAATACTTTTTCACGGGGAGCCAAGTAATACAGTTTCACGGGGGGTTAACTAGAGGACTAATCACTAGTCTGGCAGTCAATAAGTCGCCGGCAGTGAATTAGAATTTTTCCAAGGCAACAAGTAGTACTGTTTGCCGGGAAATAAAGTAGTACAGAACGATAATTTTTCACCACGGCTTAATTTTCACAAAGTATAGTTTCAAGTAGTACAGAGTAAGAGTACAGTACTTATAATTATTAACGCTTGTAAAATCGGGAATATTGAACGTGCAACATTCAACTACTCATGTAGTTTATTTCAATAAATAATTATTAATACGCACCAACGCCTACGTTCGATTTTTAGTCTGTCTGACTACACTAATCTACGCCCAACCAATGTTCAACAGTAAGAACCACAGCAACAAACAACCGTAGGTATAATTTTCAATTACCAATTAAAGTGAAATCTTGCTCCGCGTGAAATTGTCATTCAAGTCCCTCCCCATTATTCGTGAAGTGATTATCCCCAACCAAGAACAAAACGCACTCCAGCCCTATCCCGAGTAATTTTCCGCGAGGTTAGACTCAAAAACGGGCTTGCGTCTTCGGTATTTTCTCGTCGGGTGTGGTAAAGGGAGAATTTATTCTCCTTGACCAGAGCACGGAAAAGATACACCGAAACGTGAAATCTATGTTAAATTCGTGGGTTCGTAAGATAGGCCGCGATTTTGACGTAACAATGTGCCTACGCCTCTAGAGCTTTGAGTGAGGTAGAAGAAAGATACGATACGTATGAAAAGGAAACATTAGCTATAGTGTATTCTATACTTCATTTTCGGCCGTATTTATTTGGGCATTATTTTACAGTAGTAACCGACCATAAACCATTGCAATGGGTTCGACGGGCAACGGACGGTAATTGAAAAATGTTGCGTTGGAGACTAAAACTCGCAGAATACGAATATGATGTAGTATATAAAGCCGGGAAAATTAATATCAATGCTGATGCACTTTCGAGAAATCCAGTTGAAGAAACAACCGCGAGTGACTTTATTTTCATTATTCAAATAAATCCTGTAGCTGGCAATCGTACGAAGCCTAAGCATCAACTGACGAATGCAGAGATATCTCGATTATTAGATGAACAACCTGACAATGATGAGGATATGATTGAAAATTACTAGGATCATACATTATGCATTATGAAATAGAGGAATATGATTGGGATCGGGAATCTGTTGACTCTCATGAGCAGCCTACGGAACTTATTTTTCCACATGGGTCACTCTAAATTTCATTCGACCACGAAACGTTTCAGGCGCGTATAGGAGACGAGGTGGATTTACCTAATACTCCGGTACCAGGTACTCTTAAGCCTATAGTATATCCGGAAACATCTACAAGCAATACCTATTCTAGCCACGAAGAATTGACCGGTGAAATTATACTCGACATTAATAACCCACGAAACGAAACGAGCGTGCTAGTCCAGAGGAAACGTACCCCTAAGCCTCTCGAAGTAAGCGATACTGAGTCCTCGAGCGATGAGGAACTCGAACAATTGAAGCAACAAAAACTAGATTATCAACCGCATCTACCACTCGTGAGCTTCCCAAAGGAAGGGTTATAGCCTCCAACATTAAACAATAACGCGATTTATTCCATACTCGTAGAGATAACCTCATTTATTTTGTTGCTACTAAATGTGAAACTATTCATACAGGAGCGATAGCACTCCGCGATGATAACGATTTTTCACATTTAAAAAATTTAAAGTTGAAAAAGGCACAATCAATTGCAAAACGAAGTAATAGATTCAATATAGCCCTACCAAACTCTGACGGTTCCGGTGAAGAACCCGCATTAATCTTAGCATTCATAGTAGAAACATTGAAAAATGTTATCTTGAATAAACCTTGGGAAGATGTTATCACAAATATTCGATTAATTTTTGCTTAGAGTGAAGTAAAGGTTTGTGACCTAATTACGACCCTAGGAAGATATAAGAAAATAAAACACAAATAGATATAAATGAACATCATTTATTCTTCAAAGAGATATCAAATACAGAGAGTGGGTAGAATAAAAGACAATAAATTCGCAGAAGCACAGCTGCGGTGAGTCACCGCGAGACGTAACAAATCCGGAACGTTCCCTCACTGCCGAAAAACAGCGGGTCAGCGACCAACTGATCTCGCTCGAGCAGTGAGGGGAACGGCAGGGCACGGTGGCGGGGTATCTGAAACAGTAGAAATTACATGAGATATAATAATGAGAGGAGTTAAAATAAGAGAGTGGGAACGGATGGTGAAAGATATATAAAGCGACTGCGAACAGAGAGAGAACAGAGATAGTGCTTCAACACAGAAAAAGAAGGCAAAATAATAGACAGCATACAAAGAAATTATAACACAAATGCAGGATACGGTAGACTCAAAATAATATAATAAGTCTCCGCACCAAGAAGAGAGAGACTATTGGAGTATAATTGTGAAAAAGAGGTAGGACAATTAATTAATAAGAAGAATTAGAAGGTTACCACCCAACGAGACCCAGGTAAAGTCGATTGAGAATTTTAAAACCGATAGAAAAAAATTAGGAGGGAAACAAATCTACTAGCTTCGTTAAGCGCGTCGGATGGGAACGACACCACTCAACAAGACACAAAGGATAAGAAAAAGAGAAAATAAAAGATCAACTCACCAAGATAGAAGCATAACTGGAACATCCATGTCCTCCGCCGAAGATCATTAAGAAATTCGTTGAATAAATCATAAATAATTGAAAACACCGAAAAATAGAGATTTTGGAAATGTCATATCACACTACAGAAAAAGCATCACTCGCGATCTAAGAACGATATTACCGCGTGAAAACACACTTGAGATTAACGGGAACGGCACGGACACTACAGACAAAGAACCCGAACAAGAAATAACCCGAAAATCTAAGTAATTCAAATAATTGGGAAATAACGCGGACACGGACATAGACCCAGCGTCTATATCAGCTGACCGACACGCCAGCAACAGTTCGTCGAGCCAAGCAGCAGTGATGTCAGATGCCGGAATTTTGCCCCTATCTCGCTGCCCTCACCACGCTGGCCGTGCTAGGCGCGTCAGGGGAAGGCTTGCGCCGCTCGTAACAAATCTCGTCTCGATTGCGCTTTACGTTGTCTCGCCCCACCCACTTCACAACAGCCAATACGCGGGCTTTTATGAAAAAAGTTATGGAAGATTTTTCAATGAATATATATAAATATTATATATATAAATAAATAAATGATGAAAGTAAAGAAATATATAAAACGCTCACTAATTTTGCAGCCGTCAGCAAATGAATAGTGCATTACAATATCCAACACCAAATTGTAGTCCTTTACACGAAAGGTTCATTACAATTTATTGAATAAAATGAAATTATAATGCTCTACTCACGTCCCAGGTCCTACCACGTGGAGGTCGCTGCATAAGGACCCACCCGTGGGGCCGTTGCTGTGTTTGTATAGCCAAGCAAATACGGACACAGGAAAGACCCCTCTCCATCCCGCCAACTATTTGTTGTGCCGCGGAATATTCCACTCCGTATTTCATATATTCGGGAATATTCCATAGCAAAGAAACATTGAAATTCGTTCAAGACAGGAAACGAAATCCAATGCCCGATCGTACGATCGACACCAGGAACGCCGACGCAGCATGAGGCGACTCGCTTGGCGTTCGACGATAGGCTAACACTAAAAACGCAAACTAAAGGATTTTCGTGAAGACAGTTAGCAACTGCTTTACGAAAGGACAGAATGAATTTAGACTGAAGAGCGAACGGGTTGGTTCCTCGTAAAGACTCGAAATAACTTTTTATTGTACTTTCTTACTTTGACTTTTAAATAGACAACGGAAAATTACCGTTGCCTATAATAAATACTTCCATATATCTAAATTCGCGTTTTCATCTTTTACTCGAGATTCATCTCCTTATCGGCAAACGATCCCAAAAAATAATAACTTTTTAATATTATACCGAGTACCGAATAATCCAATTACGCGGTACCGGGATAACATTTGGTGGCAGCGATGGGATCTGCTGAAGTTAAGTGATACGTGATTTATTCGGACAAAAAGTGTTTTGGACAAAGTAAATAAGAGTGACTCTGAAGTGACGACTACGACTCGTGCAAAGGACGCCAGTGTAGTTCGTGAAAACCCGAATAAGCTAACGCGAAGGGGCGAAGTGTACGTCAGTGCGGTGTGACATATCGGTCAACCGTTTAAAAAATCCCGATTGACGGTGTCACGTCAAGTCGAGGAAAAACGCACAAAGTGTGCAGCCAAGTACTCGAAGCAGCTACCGCGAATAAGCTAACGCGAAGGGGCGAAGTGTACGTCAGTGCGGTGTGACATATCGGTCAACCGTTTAAAAAATCCCGATTGACGGTGTCACGTCAAGTCGAGGAAAAACGCACAAAGTGTGCAGCCAAGTACTCGAAGCAGCTACTTGAGAAGAAGTCGTCGTGCAACCATTGGCGACGCACTAAAGACAAACTCAGGAACAAGCGAAGAAACGGGCTAACTGCGTCAGGAAGGACGTCAAGGACCATCAACAGAAAGGAGCTGCAGGACACCAAGTCGACAGCATCCGAGAACATCGCCGTGGAGAGGACCATCTACCAGATCATCCTTCTGTAAGTGGCAGTTACGTTATTCTTATACATATAGCCAATAAACCAAAGCCAGTTAGGACAGGTATTTAAAAAATTTCAAAAAATATATATATTCCAATAGAGATCTTTTTTTTTCGAGATTTCGTGGGTATATTTAGAGTATCGTTCACCGCGAAATTAGCAACATGCCGATATTCAGGAGAGCAAAACCGAAACGTAGGGGCAATTCTTTAGAAACTACGATGCGCGGAGAGGAGACAGACCCCGTAGTGGGTCTAGCTGCAGCGGTAGGGGACATCGTATACGAAGCGCAGATAGCGCTATTAGAGCTCCTGCAGCCAGGTCGAATCCCCGCCGACAGGCAAGCGGCCCTCACGGGCCGCCTGACAACCGAGTTCAGCGTAAACCCACTAAGAGGTGCGTCGTTTCGGAATAATAGTAGCGTCAGTAGCGACGATGTGTTTAATAGAGCAACTCGAGAAATAACTCCAGAACACTTCTCCATTGATAGGATCGAACGGGAAATCGAAAATTTGCGAACGTTAGATCGGGTAGGTTTCCAGGCAGCTACCGGTACGACGCCTCGGACACCACTGCCGGAACGAGTCAGGCTACGTTGCGAAGCGGTCGAAAGAAGTCACCGTGAGTACGAGCGGGCTCAGCGAGAGCTCGAGCAGGAGCTCAGGTTACTAGGCCGCGACTCGCCGTCGGCACGGCGAAACCTCGCGGACACGCTCAACGAGGTAGGCATGGACGAGTTCGAACTCATCCGGTCCCTACGAGAGCAAAACGCCGAATTATCGCGGAGGCTGGAAAATACAGGGTTGGAGAAACGCCCGACACCATGTCCGCGGTCGAGGCAAACCCGATTTAAGGAATCAGATTATCCCTCTGCGGATCCCGTGTTCCAAAAGGAACAACAGAGGGTGCCGAAAACATCGAGTAGGACGCTCGATCTTAGTCTAGCGCTAAAAAACATCAAGCGTTTCGACGGAAGCAACGCTGACGAACTAGACGCCTTCTTACGATCGTGCGAGACTGTTTTCAAGCGAGTAGCGCCCCGGGATCAAGACATCCTGTTAGAACTAGTGCTCAGCAGCAAGCTCGAGAGGAGGGCGTTCAGAGAAATGAAGCATAAAGTCATCCTCTCGGTAGCACAGCTGAAAACCGAGCTGGAGGCCCTGTACGGGAAGCGGAAGTCGTTGCTTGCGTTACAGGTAGAATTCAACTCCCTCCGGCAGGGCCAAGGAGAGGACATCGCAGTATACGCCGCCAGGACCGAGCATATCACCGTCGATATAATGGAAAAGCTCTGCGAGGAAGCCGCTACGATGATGAAGAAGCGCAACGTCGAAAAGATAACATGGAAGAGCGCACAGGCCAACTTCGAGAATGGACTGCATGGGCAGGTCCAGATCCTGGTGAGATCACGCAATTACGCCACCCACTCCGGTGGACTTTCGGAAGTTGAACGAAGCTATCATCGGAGACTCGTGCCGACTGCCCAATATAACCGAAATATTGGACCTGTTGGGACGAGCCCGATATTACATGACGTTGGACCTCGTATCTGGATTTCTCCAAATCCCGATGGCCCAGGAAAACATAGAAAAACAGCATTTTCCACTCCGCGGGGTCATTTGGAGTATAACCGCATGCCATTCGGATTGAAGAACGCGCCTACGACTTTCCAGCGGCTAATGAACTCCGCATTAGCAGGACTACAGGGCGCCAAATGCTATGTATACCTCGACGACATAGTAACACACGGAGTAAGAGCTACTTGCGATAATTTGGGCTTTTGCTCAATTTCGACCATATATTTATGGTCCACGTTTCACGGTAGTGACGGACCACTAACCGCTCACCTGGCTGTTCGGAGTAAAGGACCCGGGTTCGAGACTAATGCGTTGGAAAATAAAATTGGCGGAACATGAGTTTAACGTCGAATATAAGGCAGGAAAGCGTTATATAAATGCAGATGCGCGAAGCCGTATATTCCTCACTACGAGGGCTCAAGCGAGAGCAAAGAACGAAGTCCGTGAGTCGGAAGAGGACAGCACGACGGGCAACTCGGCACAGCGAATGACCGCACAAAGCAAAGGGCCGAAGATACCCCTTACAGCCGTGGTAGCTCATTGGTGCGAGAGATCGAGCTCGCCCACGAGACAGAAAAGGATAGCATGCGCCCAGGTACGGACAGCCGCACAAAGCGGAGAGCCGAGAATACCCCGGGCCAGCCCAGAAACGAGGCAGAGCGAGAGAAAGCGCCTGCCAATGCTTCAGACAAAGATAGAGAGATCCGCAGCGTGCATGCAGATCGCTCTACTGAACCCCACAGCCCCGCCGAAAAGCCGTGCGGTCGGGAAAGGGGCAGACCGCGCAAGCTACATACGCAAGCGACTGGTAAGACTGCGAGCACCGCTGACAATGACGGAGTGGTCCCAGCAGAGCATGGCGGACCCGCGAAGCGCGGAAGCCCGCGAAAAGCAAACGTTGCAAGGCCGCTCGAGACAGAGAGCGACCCAACGGCGGAGCTACCGGTGGGCACACCGAGCGACGAAACTGCGGACAGAGCACCGCAAAGGCCCGCTGCGGAAGCAAGGCACGGCGGGGCCCGTAGCCCACGAACTTCCTGCAGCGCGGAGGAAGACAGCGTTATAAAAAAGTATAACGAAAATAATTAGAGAATACCACGACACCCCCATAGGAGGGCATCAGGGTATACGGCGTACGTTACATCGGATTCGGACCAAGTACGACTGGCCCGGCCTGAGAAGGGATTAGAAAAATTACATATCGTCCTGTGAATCCTGCCAAAAGAACAAAATCAGGAAAAAGGAACGAGTGCCGATGGTGGTAAGCGACGTCCCATCGAGGTCCTTTGAGAAAGTAGCGTTCGACATCGTAGGACCGCTACCACAAAGCGCATCTGGAAAAAGATATATACTTGCTATGCAGGACGCGCTCACAAAATACAGTGCAGCGATATCACTGCCGAACCAAGAGGCTTCGACAGTCACTAGAGCACTCGTTGAAGAATTAATTTGCCGGCACGGAACGCCGGAAATGATACTATCGGATCAGGGTACGAACTTCCTCAGCTCGACCTTCAAAGAAATGTGTGGACTGCTGCCAATCAAGAAGATACAAACGACGGAATCAAATGGCGCATTAGAAAGATCGCATTGCACCCTCGTTAAGTATCTAAAAAATTTCATAGACGAGGATCAAAGAAATTGGGACAAGTGGCTGCCGTATGCGTTGTTCACGTACAACACCACTCCACATACGGGTACCAGACCGTCTCCCCACGTGTTGGTGTACGGACGCGAGGCTGAGTTGCTCGACCGCCGTGAAACAGGAGCCCCGCAATACCTATGCCTACGATGATTACGTCCACGAGTTATGCGAGCGATTACACGCCGCATGGCCTGTAGCGCGCAACAACCTAGAAGGCGCAAAAAGGCAGTCAAAGAATGCATATGACCACAATGCGCAGGAACAGGAGTACCGCGTCGGCGAACGAGTACGCCTCCGAGATGAGACGGTACGCAGAGGGCGGTCAGCCAAGCTGACCCCGAAGTGGACGGGACCTCACGAAATAGTAGAGAAGAGGCCCCCCGTCAATTACGTCGTCCGAAAGGGACGAAAAACTCAGGCGGTGCATGCAAACCTGAAGCTCTTCATCGAGCACTAATAGCTCAGGAAATTCGAATACTTAGAGCTAGTTAAAACGAAATATTAGCTAGAAAATAAATGTGGGAAGGAGCCCCTCAGGACGCAGGGTAGGAAGCTCCAATAACGTAGAAGAGGTCTTAGGAGACCTAATTTTATCAACAGGCAATCAGAGATAAATATTCATATATCATGATAGATAAAAAATATATTGAACGAAACAATTGAAAAGAAATTGCACTTTCATTACGCAATCCAGAGGGGACGGAATACTGTGACCGTGCCGGAAAAGCACCTCGAAAAATGTATAGCATATTAATACTGACACAGGATAGTGTTCAGCGTAGAGTGTAAAAAGACTATATAGAGCAAATTGAAGAAATGAAGCCTCTAGGAGCATACTTAATTTTGGAAAAAATAAGTCAACGTGCACACTCTATTCGGTTGATATACACATGTTAATAGGTAATTCGATTTCTGCAAATGACTGTGAAATATGCCAAAATATTTGAATATTTCAAGATAATATTAATATTTATGAAAAAAGCGTCAGTAATTATGCGACTGACTGACCTAAAGGCCTACAGCGAAAATGGACACTGATAACGGCAAGAAATCCGGAAAAAGGGTCATCGAACTAAACCATCCCTTTATCGTCCCGATGCAACAGCAAGGGCGATGGTTATACGTCGCGTCAATCCCTGAACCGGTAGGAATAAATTGCGTACAAATTTCTACTCAACACGAAATACTATACAATTCAGGTATACTGGCTTTGGTAGGCGTATGTATAGTAATGGCCCGAGATTTCAGCATCAAAACCATCGGGCGAACATCGCAGATCATCCGGGAAAACTACCTTCCGTCGTTCAATTTGAAATTAACGGAGATTGAAGCTCAGGCGCCCCTTACGCAGACCGAGAGGACAATTCCACTGCAGAGCGTGCTGCGAGAGCCAGAAGAGCCTCAAAAGCTCGGAGCTCGAGCCGACCAAATCATGGACAACTTCAATACTGCCGGAGACGGGATACAACACATCCACAACCTGAGTTTCTACTCCTTGGGCGCTATAGCGCCGATAGCCTTGGTTGGCTACGTTCTGCTTAAATGTTACAGGTACAAAAGAAACAGAAACAGAAACCGAACACCACCGAGAACTAGTGAGGCAACAACCCCGGCAGCCGCCGAGGTAACCATCAACCTCGAGCCACTCGGACGACAACAGCCAGAGGAACGACTGCGAACCGAGCTGGCCAGGTTATGCAATCGTTCCCACAATCGAGAACGACTTGCTCGACTTGAACGACATTGACAATATGTGATATGTAATTAGGATGTAAACGGGAAACCAACTGAAGAAAAAATTTTTTTTTGAATGTTTCCTTTTAAGGGGGGAGGGATGTTGCGTCGCGGAATATTCCACTTCACGTATTCTCAGGAATATTCCCTAGCTGACACAGCTAGAGATGGAGTTCTGAAAGATAGCTGTCATTCAAGACAGGATGCGAGATAGATGCCGACGCAACATGAGGCGACTCGCTAGGCAGCCTAGGATTGGCTAAAGCTAAAGCTGCCAACTAAGGGATTTTAGCAAACGCAGTTGCTAACTGCTTTACTAAAATCAGTATTAATTTAGACTCAACAGAGAACGGTTGGTTCCTCGTGAAATACTCGAAACAATGTATTATTGTACTTCTTACTTTGACAATTAGACAACGGAAAGTTACCGTTGCCGATAATAAATACTTCCATGTATATAAATTCGCGTTTTCATCTTTTACTCGAGATTCATCTCTTTATCGGCAAACGATCCCAAAAAATAATAACTTTTTAATATTATACCGAGTACCAAATAATCCAATTACGCGGTACCGGCATAACACCCTGAAAGGGTTTTCTTCGGACTCGAGCAGAAAGGAAAGTAATTTAGGCTATTGTAATAGGTAAAAGTAGGGTTTATTCAAGAAACGCAGTGTAAATTTTGGTGATACATTAAGTAGAAATATGAATATAGAATCTAATTATCGATCTTGATCCCTCTTTCTTGGTATTGTAGCTACCACGCGCCTTACAATACGTTATTCCTGGGCACTTGAGTGCATTTATAATCGTGTACGTTGAAGAGTCTAAAAAAATTTTGAGAATCTTATATTGAACAGATCTGCGTTGGTCAAAAATGTGTGTTCATAATGGAGATATAGCATTCGATCAATAATATGCTCTATGATGAGAAAATAGACGTTGATAAATCATATAACTTCTAATGTAAAAATATTCGTTGATAAATCATATAATTTCTAATGTAAAAATATTCGTTGATTAATAATATAATTTATAAAGTGAAGATAAACGTTTTACCCGCCGCGTTCGCTAGGTAAGATACTTTAGCACGCGTACCGTCGGTAAATGGCCGGCAGCTACTCGTAGCACTTGGATTACCCTCGGATCTCTACTGAGTTGATGAATAGTCGCTTTCTACGTCACAGGACCGTTGGTGGGAGTGCAGCTCTCGCCTGGTACTCTGTGAAGGCCGACTCGCTCGTCCACCTGACCGCCGCTGCGATCCGGTGTCAGTAGGATGCATTTTGGGTGCATGCGCAGCTATATCAGAGCCGTACGCCTTCTATATTTTCCCTGGGATTTCCTGTTTTATATTTAAATTATTTTCCTATATTATTCCCTACGCTATCGTATAATTCCTATCATCTTTAGTATGGTGACATTATATCTCCGTTATTTAATATGTTGGTATTTAATGTCCGGTATTTTAATACGTGGGGACTATTAATTTCGTATAGAGAGCATAGCCTGTTGTATCGTGCTATCCTCGGCTACCAGAGAGAATCTACTTTGTTGATGTTTTGGATGGCCCGTGGTGCGTCGGACTCTAGCGCAGCACAGGCTCAGCTGCTACCCGTCAAGTGTTTGTCCGGTACTACAGCTAGGCTCTGCGTGTATCGGTGCGGCTGCAGCTAGCGAGGGCTCGTTTGCTCTTCCTTCCTGGTAGCTGGACTTCTGCGTTTGCGGGACCTGTGAACAAAACTGTTCTCCGAGTGCCGAATTTCTCGTCTTTTTATATCAGTATCCCCTCTGTCCGTCCCATGCTTCTGATATAACTGTAGCTGGTGGTAGTCCTTTAGCCTATCTTCCTGTAGCCCACTGGTCGCCTTGGTCTTTCTTTTAAAATTCGTCGTTGGTCTTTTAACGTTTCGTTATTCGTGCTTTTTGAAGGTAATAACGGGACTTGGTCACCGACGTGCCGTCCTACCTTGTGTGAGTGACGCTCGGTAGCGGCGCCTTGTTGTGTGTGTACCGAGCGTCATGAGTTGCCGGGTATAGGCTGGTCTTGCTCGGTGTGCGTAACGCGCGGTAGCGATGCCTTAGTGTGTGCACCGTGCCTTATTAGATAGCCAGTACGTCGCAAATAATAATAATTATTACGTTTCCTACTCTTAAACTATAAATTGTGAAGCTTGTGTATATTCATACCTTAATCATGTCAAGGAAAGCGCCACGTGGGAAATTTTTGTTTGAACAAATCCGTTTAGACAGCTATCACAATTGGCCAGTTACATTTTTAGATCCCGCAGAACTAGCTGCGGCAGGGTTTTATTATAATGGAATAGATGACGAAGTTAGTTGCTTTGACTGTAGGGTGATTATTAAAAATTGGGAAGCAGGTCATATCCCTCTGAAGGATCACCATAGACGTAAGAACGGTGCGGTTTGTACGAGGTATTCCCTGCGGAAACGTACCCATCGGGACAGACCCACGAAAGATTCTTTTTCCTTGCAACAAGGAACGTTTCGACTCTCGATTGGAAGTAAGAGTCAACGCGACCCCCGACTGTCACGACGACTGACCTCCGATAAAAAGTTCATTGACCCCATCATATCCAGCTTTTGAATATTATAAAAAACGATTAGAAAATTTCATCTTTTGGCCCGAAATTCACGCGTTAGATCCTATAGGATTAACTTCCGCCGGATTTTTCTTTTCGGGAAAAGAAGACGAAGTAACATGTTTTCATTGTGGAATAGTGATGGGAAATTGGAAAATTAAAGACGATCTCTGGGAACAGCACGTTTTTGGTACCCAAGTTGTCGCTACCTGCACATGACTTTGGGAATCTCCCCACCCACTCAATACCCAGGTAGGTGTCTGACCACGTCTAGTCCGCTGCCTCGTAGTCCTACCACGCCACCATCCTCTCCTGTTGACAGAAACGATCTCTCCCGACCTCCGACCGCCTGGACGGAAACACTGAATTTATCATCTTTGTCTATAACGACCACTAACGACACGATACTAGAATTTGACCTATGTCGATGCTGCCGTCTGCGGCCTGCTAAACGGATATTTATACTTTGCCTATACCCTAATACGTGCTGTGGGTGTAGAAGAAACGAAACAACATGCGATATATTGAAACGTTTCGCGATTTCTTTTATCTAATTCCCTTTACTTTATCCCTCTTCGGGCGAGGTTTAATGCGCGTCTGCTAAGCGGTTGCGGTGAAATCGCGTAGTTTTAATTTCTTTCGAGCGCGGTTTTTCCTATACCACCGGGAGAGGATGGATGGCTCGAAACAGGTTCGTGCTCGAGGCTGGCTGAAAGGAGTTGACACCCGTGAGGCCGAAGGGTGAATAAACTCGTTATCCATAGAAAACAGCATGCTCATACATGCGGAACAGTGAGCCATCGTCACAGGAGGTCGATAAATGAGGCCAACCCTTCTGATAAACATAGGGGGCGAAGATGAGCAGAACGAACATCAGTTACAATCGAATAATCACACAGACAATACCACGAGTAAAATGCCATTCAGAAACTATCTGACCGGACGTATGGCAGTGGACTATATAAATGTCCGGGTGGTGAGTACGATTACTCCGGAGAGGTTTTACGTACACCGGGAGGATCTCCAGGGAACCAGGGAGCGAGTCCTCGGATTTTTCCAGCACTTGGACCCAGAGGGTCCAGAGGTGAGGCCGATGGAAGAAGTGAAAATGGAGATCGGGGCATCAATTTTCTACCGAAGCGGAGGGGGATTCTGTCGCGGGGTGGGGTCAACCAGGAGGAACGACCAGGGCGATTATATAGTGTAGCTGGGGGACCTGGGCATCAACAGGGCGGCCAGGCTCCCACAGTGCTATCGACCCCTTAAAAGTGCGTGTGCGATAGCTTTTTAAGCTATAAAGGTGGGATTACATCGCAATCGTCCGACCCACTGCGAACTTTAGACACATGAGAAATGCAGGATGACTGCTCGCATCCGAGAAGCCACCAGTTGGATGATGTCCATCATGCCTGATGAAACCCAGGCAAATGCCCGTTGGGTGAACCTTTGGATCCGCCTGGAGGATGGGAGACCAGTCACGGCCCAGGAGATGCTGATTCGAGTAGGGTGTGCACGGAGAGGGTGAAATCCCAAGTATTTTTAATGGGGAGCGAATGGGGCAATGGAGCTGGACCACCCTTTTCTCCGCAACATGACGGACGATGACGACGGAAACGAAAGTTTCGAGGAGGCAGATAGTGATGAGTAGTCACGAAAGCAACGGAAGGTGAGGAAGGAAGAAGATAAAAAAATGATAACCAGATAAAATCTCACTGGATTCTAAATAAACAAATTTTTTGTTTGCGATACCAAAATCGGTGTGTCATCATTTCTAGTTGTAGAACCCGCTGCGTATTTGGATAAAAAATAAGTAAATGAATTAATAATAATAATAAGATAATATCAAGAGGTAGATGATTATAATGATTAAAAAATACGATAGAATCAGGCAAGAGCAAAACGAAAGGGTGCAGGAGAAAGGAAGCAATTCAATCACAAGTAGGGAATACTAAGGATTAAAAGCGAATAAATATAAGAGGTAGAATATATGCGATAAATAACGAGAACAGAAAGCAAAAAGAATGCAAATACAATACAATAGAAACTGGCATAATCGAAGACACCGGCAATAGGGAGAGAGAGAATAATATCATCGCGGAGATCCGCGGGGGACAATGAAACGGCAAGTACATCTCATGCACGCGCAGTGCACACACCTAAGCACCACTACCGCACGTCACTCACACCAGGTAGGACGGCGTGTCAAGAACCAATTACGGTTACTCGGGCAAGAGAAGCGCGGTAGTAGAAACGCCATCTGAAACAAGTAGAAAATCGAAAGTTCGTCAGAGAAACGGCAGTATATTTTAAAAGACCAAGGCTATCGATGGGCTACAGCGAATGGACTAAAGGACCGTCACTAAATATAGTGACATTAAAAATAGAGGGTGAACAGAATGCCACTATAAAATGGCATGAAATCCGGAAGTCGACGAACACTTTGTTTGCAGATATCCGCTGATGCAGAAGCCCAGCTACCAGGAAGGAAGACCGGTTGAGCCATCGATACCATACATCTACTGTGGTATAGACGAGACCAAGCTATGACATCAGACAACATATGGGACGTCTAGCAGCTGAGCCTTCACTGCGTCTAGCCATACAGCATCACAGTCACAACAACAACAAAGCCGACTCGCATCAGCAGCCCAGGATAGACAGTCCGGCGAGCTGCTATACCAGGCGCAATCGAAGAACTACAGCAACCCGATTATTTAGAAAGAGAGCGAACACCCACCTATAGAATGTAGAGAAAAAGAGCTATACTAGATAAGAATAATTCACGGCAGCGAGTGACATTTATTTTTCAAAAATTAGGAAAGAGGCACAGTCGATCTTCAGAACCAAAGCTGCTGTTGGTCAGGCGACACGTCACAACTCCGGAATATTCCCTCACTGCCGAAAAACAGCGGATCAGCGACCAGCTGACCTCGCTTGAGCAGTGAGGGGAACGGCAGGACACGGTGGCGGGAATCTGAAACAGACCAAAAATTACATGGGAAATTGCAATAAGAGCAGTCAGAATAAGAGAGTGGGAAAATAAGTGTGGAGGATATGAAAGGCGACTGCGAACAGAGAGAGCTCTTCTCCGGTCAAACTGTCTACCGAGAAAGAACTCTCTTGTGCGCAACAGTAAAACTTTGAGGTTTTTTTTTTTTTTTTAAATATTTTATTTGTTATAACAATAAAACGTTTTACAAAGTAACTAGTCATTATTAACTAACAGCGTTTGACTCTGGCAATATGATAATAAAACGCTCCTATGTATTATTTCCATGGAGTATTGTTTTGATTGATTTTGCATTATGCGGACTATTCAGATAACTCAAAGGGTTTTAGCCTTTTGAGTCTTCTTATGATACCCTCTTGGTGAAGTAGAGTTGCAGCTTCGATGTTAGGGTGTTGATGGAGCCTCTCCTAATGTTTTTGAGCACACTTCTTTATTTCGATTGCGACTGTGTTTATCCCGAGATCTCTATGAAGGTCACTGTTACGAGTGTATCAGGGGGCGTTTACAATCCCTCTAAGAACTTTATTTTGGAATCGCTGAACCATCTGCTAATTACTGGTTTTGGTGCAACCCCATAGTTGAATGCCATATGTCCAGACCGGCTTGAGCACTTGTTTATAAAGCATAAGTTTATTATGAATGGATAACTGAGAGTTTCTTCCAATTAACCAATACATTTTTCTGTATTTTAATTGAAGCTCTTCCGCTTTCTTTTTCACGTGTACTTTCCACCTTAACTTTGCATCAAGGTTCATACCCAAATATTTTGCTTGATTTGCATGTGGTACAGGGATATTATTGAGAGTCACCGGTAGTGGTTCTATTAATCTATTAGTGAAGTTAATGTGAGTAGACTTCGATTCATTCACTTTAATTCTCCACTTAGCTAGCCAATCTTGTATATTATTTATTGCTATTTGTAGTTTGAGTGTGGTTTCACCGATTGTGTCACCAACAGCTAGAATTGCAGTATCATCTGCAAATGTGGCAGTAGTTGTATTGTTCGTTTGCGGTAAGTCGCTTGTAAACAGTATGAAAAGGAATGGCCCCAAGACACTTCCTTGTGGGACGCCTGCTTTAGCTTCTTTAATGCAGGAGTAAACTCCATCATGTTTAACTCTAAAGTATCTTCCTTCCAAGTACGATTTTAGTAGTTCGCAATACTCAAGTGGCAGAGTTTTTTCTAATTTAAATATTAAACCATCGAGCCAGACTTTGTCAAATGCCTGCGTTATAACCAGAAATATGGCTGAGCAAATTTTTTTTTCCTCTAACGATTTTTCTATTAAATCAGTTATTCTATGGACTTGTTCGATTGTAGAGTGTTTCTCTCTAAATCCAAATTGATGAGACGAGATCACTCCTGATTTTACAATTTCGGGTCTAATTCTTTTTAGTAATAATCTCTCGAACAGTTTTGATATAATTGGAAGAAGTGATATTGGTCTGTACGAGGTCAATTCACTTAGCGGCTTACCTGGTTTAGGTATCATTATTACTTCCGCAA
This sequence comes from Cylloceria caligata, assembly GCA_963942595.1. Taxonomy (NCBI): domain Eukaryota; kingdom Metazoa; phylum Arthropoda; class Insecta; order Hymenoptera; family Ichneumonidae; genus Cylloceria; species Cylloceria caligata. The sequence continues at coordinate 57,178,775 of OZ012706.1, read as the reverse complement.
ATTTCCAAGATAGAAGAACATAACGAAGTCTGAAGGAAGCATTAATTATGTCAGATATTTTTTTTAATAGCTTTATTAGGTAGCTGCTTAAGAATCTCTCCAGTTATTAAGTCATACCCTGGTGATTTTTAGGTATTACGTGATTCTTAATTTCTTGTTTCACTTCTTTAGTATTAGTTAGTGGGATTTCCTGTCTCAAGATGGTTGTGAGATTTACATTCAGTATATCCTTTGATTAAATGTTGTTCAATTGGGCTGAAAGGTATGCTCCAGATGATCCGCGAAACTTTCTGCTTTTTCTTCTTTGCTTTTAGCCAGGCGACCATTATTTGTTCTTATTGGTGGTATGTGCGAAACTGGTCTTTTCAAATATTTGGTTGCTTTCCACAGTGAATAATCAGTATCTTTACTGTAACTGAGAAATTCTAGGTATGAATTTATTGATTTATTTTTTAATTCCCGTATTTCTCCACGTATTCGTTGTGTTAAATTATTCAATCTATTTTTGACACTTGGGTCTCGTGAACGTTGCCATTCCCTACGTGTGGTTCTCTTCTCGTTAACTAGTGATTTAATTTCCATTGGATAGCGGTGGCCCGTTATTTTTTGGTTGTTGAATTGGTACTTTTCCACGCTGCTTGCTGTATATCATTGACGAGCTTTTCCACCTCTTGTTCTAATGCTTCTTCTGATGAAAGTTGTGTGTATAAGATGGTGCTATTGTTTAGCTCCTTCCTAAATTTTTTCCAATCAGTATATTTATTTGTGAGTATTGGCTGTTTATCATTTGTTATTATTGTATCACTTATTATCATTAAAATAGAGGAGTGGTCAGATGTGGAGTCAAATCCTTCCTGCACTTGTATATAATCAGTCGGAACTTTTCTTGTTATGAAGAAGTCAATCAGGTCTGGTATTCTATTTTGATCACTGGGCCAATAAGTTGGTTTTCCTGTTGAGTACCACTTACAGTTGTACTTAATTATTGCTTGATGAAGCTCTTTCCCTTTAGCTGTTGTTAGTCTTGATCCCCAGTCTGTATGTTTAGGGTTGAACTCACCCCAAATTATGAATTTTTCACCTAGCTGCTTGAGAAGGTGAGTATGAGCATTTTCTTTGATGTTGTATCTAGGTGGGCAATATATTGAGGCAACCACTAATTTATGGTTGCGGGTATTAATGCTAACGTTAATTAGTTGTAATTCATCACTTTCAAGTTTATGTTGCAGATCGTATTTCATGCCTTTTTTTATAATTACTGCACTGCTCCCTCGTGCATTATTATTAGGGTGCACTGCTGAGTGGACATAGCCACGTATTTTTATGTTTTAAAACTTTGAGATATCTGAAATTTTACATAAAGCCTAAGTGTTGGATAATCAGCTGGCGCACGGCGATCGATATTCGCCGTGCGTCGACCTGTTGCTGCGGTGTAGCACGCTGCGTTCGGCTATGCCGGAGATAGCCGAGACAGGGCCTCGCAGAGCCGAGGCTGTGCCTCGCATGCATGCCGCGTTAAGCGAGAGGTTGTCTCTCTCGCTTGACTTCGGCTTCGCTCACCGGCTATCTCACTCATTTGACTCCAGCGCTCAACGACGCTTTTGTATCAGGCAGCCATATTGTAAAAATCTAACACTTCTGTGAAAACCCGCTGGGACAGCGCACACATCCCCGGTACACTCGCTCGAACTTTTCACCATCTCACCGGATCTTCTCAGCATTTTCGTGCTGACCAGGACTCAAACACAAGGTAAGGTACACCGTTACAATTCAGTGTAATTCAATGACGGTGAGGAGTAGAAAACTTATCGGTACATCAACATAAAGGTCTCACCCGTTGACGTGCTCTGCAGCACGGGCTGCACCACGGTTTCTCTTCACACTACTTGTTGCTCACCCAATTAATACAATTGCGTGTGTTCATATCAGTTCACTGTACTTTCCCCCAACCAAGCTTGCTGGGAAATTATAACGGTGTACTCGTACCTGATTTTTGAGTCCTTGTGTGCACGAAAACCGGAGTTGATCGGGTGAAGGCAGTGAAAATTGTCCGAGCAATGCAGAAATGCAGGCGCTGTTCCAGCGAGTTTTCACGAATGTGTCTAATTTTTCAATATGGCTGCGCTTTACAAAAGCGTCGTTGTGCGCAAGTCAAATGAGTGAGATAGCCGATGAGCGATGCCGAAGTCAAGCGAGAGAGATAGCCTCTCGCTTCATGCAGCCTCCTTGCGAGACACTGCCTCGGCTCAGCCCGGCACTGCCTAGGCTATCTCCGGCATAGCCGAGCGCAGCACGCTACCCAGCAGCAACAGGTCGACGCACGGCGAATATCGATCGCCGTGCGCCAGCTGATTATCCAACAGTTACCTATAGCGAATAAATATTTACTATTAATTATGATTTTACTTTACTACTCAAATTATATTTAAAAATTTTTTTAAATAATAATAAAAATATAATAATGAATTTTACAATATAAGTAGACATTTATATTTAGGTACGCAGACATAGATCTAACATATTACATACCTATACGAAATTCTCGGCAGGGAATGCAATGAGAGGAGGGCAGATACAAATAGTCGAAGCACACTCTTCTTAATTGATTTATACTCGCTGCATTAACTCGAAAACCAAAAGTCGGAAAGGGTTGGGAATAGAACGATCCTTAATCTACAACCCCTGGCTGTTCAAATCCGAGAGGTGCCAAACCACTGCTAAGAAATAATTGCGGTTCAGTGGTTGGCCACTATTGGGAGCGAATTAAAGGGGTTCGCCCGTACCTGCCTCTTCCATTGATCACCCCCTAGCACCCCCGCTTAGAATTAAGAGGGACTTGCCTGCATGATTCCATAACATCGACGGTGAGGAATTTTGTTGTCCACCAATCTAATACCATTGATGTAGGCGGTACCGATAAGGGCTCTTATGTAACCAAAAATTCCATAACATGCACGGTGCGGAATTTTGTTGTCGACCGATCTAATACCATTGATGTAGGCGGCACCAATAAGGGCTCCTATGTAACCAAAAACTACCAAGATAACCTTGCAGTTACCTTGATATACCGTGAGAGAATTATTACTCCCTTCACGAGCCTAAAATGCGCAGTAGAATAATATTTGAGCCAGCAAATCAGAACAGCTTAGCTCAGTCTTTCCGGTCAAATTAACTAATCGAGTCATCGGGCATCAGTCCTACGCGGCACTCAGAGAGTGATTTGAAATTTGTGCATTAAACGTGTTTTACAACGGATTAACACGCTTCGGAAAGTAATGAGCCTCTCAACGGTCAGCGCAGTAAAGCAAACACCGGTTTTTGTTGAGTTCTCGTGTTATAAATTAACGAGAGCCGAACACTAATAGCGTTAACATTCGGAACTGTACCATTATTCAAAACGTAAGTGTCAAAATAAATTCATCATCGAATAATTAACCCGTGCGTGATTCGAACTGTTTTTTTCTACACCTATTCTCCCACATTTGACGGGGATCGAACCGTGATTCTTATTATCAGTAAATACCCCAGTGAATATAACTCAAGGAAACTGCGTGTTGAGTTGGTTCAGTTGTGCAGGTCCCTTGCGGAATTGATGCACGCCTACTGTCTTGGCATTGTACGGCCCCTGGAGGAACTCATTGACAGTTCACTAATTTCATACAGCCATCAGGTTGATCCCGTTTCGATTTGGCCACACATACCACACTGATCAATCTGTGCAGAACCCTTGCGGAACACATGCACAATTAGTGGTATAGTATGATGTGGTTGGTCGGAGGGAGATCCAGCTTTTAGGTATATAACTCGTTAAATTCAACAACCGTCGTCCTAGTTCCCACATCTCGTACCTCCTTCTTCTATCGTCATAGAACATTCATGGCCAGACGACGCGCAGGCCGCAAATATCAGATCCGTCGAGTGCACTCAATCGTTGCTCAAACACTGAGTCTAGTGAATTCCCTCAAAGGCACGCTCACGCCGGAGCAAATCGCAACCGATTTGATCGCTCTCTGTGAACCCATTAACAACTGTCGTTTACCAAAGGGCAACAACCGTACCATTGCAAAAGTAGCTTATCGAGCGCGTGCGATATAGCCTCCTCCAAAACCGGTCATAGTCAGTAACGTGTCATACGTGGGACCTACCATCATTATCACTGGGACCAGAACGGCAGTACCTGCCCTACCGGACCACCCAGTCCCTGAACCAGCTGTTCCAATGCCAAGGAAGAACCCCGTAGCTATTCTGCGACAACCGGCGACCCGTCGGCAATTCACCAAGGTGGTCCAGCGAAGGCATCGTACACCCATCAAGCTGAGCAACATCCCAATCATCACAATTGATTAGGATATACCCGCTACGCCCTACGTTCAACCACGCAGCCTAATACAATGAACGGCCGTAACCGGTGAGTAACCAGATATTACCATTCTTATACCATTCGTTTTGCCTCGAGGGGGAATTTCTGTTCAGCCCACATTCTCCGTCACTTAGAATTTCCAAGGGTAGTGAAGGTCTCCTTCCTACCGGTGAAGCCCAGTTCAAGCGAGACCTAATTTCTACCCAAAATCCTGTGGCGTCCTTGTGCGCATTCCTATTTTGTTTTGAAGAGACAATCAAGATCTGTTGGTAGGACGTAACAGTTAATTAGATATTTCTACTGTAATATTTTCACTATTATCCTTGGAAATGATATAAATATATTAAATTTAATAGAATAAAGACACTAGTAAAAATTAATAACCATATCAACACGAAATAAGAAAGCCCCTTTGAACGAGGAGGAAATCAGAATTTTACAAGAGCAATTAGTACAAAAACAGCAGCAATTACGTAAACAAGAAGAAGCACTGAAAGATCGAGATTTAAAAGCACAAGAAAGGTTAAAAGAAATTCAAGGTAGGGAAAAGATGCAGGAATTAAGACTAAGGGAAAAAGATAAAATTTTACAACAACAAGGGGTTCAAAATGACCCATGTAAAGCAGACTGGACTGATAGAATAGAACAGATGCTTGTCACAGTCTTACAAGAGTTCAATTCGCTTAAAATGGACGTAACAAGGATGCGAGCCGACACACGATCGGGTCAACAGGGTATGAGTAGGGGGTAAGTTCCTGACCATAGATTACCACCACCAGATCCCCTGTATACCAGCAAAATATGGCCTAAATTATCTTAGGACGCTCTAGAAAGCGTACCGACTTTTAACGGGGAAAACATCCCGTTGTTAAAATTTGCTAGGGCATGCATCCGGATCAAAGACGTGTTCCCAGCAACACAAGAACCAACCCTCGCGAGGTTGCTCCGGAACACATTAAAAAGTAAAGCTTATACAGCCGTGGAAGACGGCCGCGTCAATTCCATAAAAGAATTCGTAGACTCATTAAAAGCGGTTTTTGGGGCCACGAAATCAGTAAATCCGTATCGCGGGGAGTTGGGTGGTATTGTCAAGGGTAAATTCGAGCATGTAATCGATCATATCAGTAGAGTCAAAGACCTTCACTCTGTCATCCTCGAGGGGGAATTGAGCACAAGGAGGACATTAACTCCGAAAGCCGTAAAATCTTTAGAAAATGAAACATTGGATTGTCTTGTTGCTGGGCTATGTCCTAGCTTCCGCGTGAATTTGCAACTTGAGCGTATGCTGCCGCGTTCAAAGTTGAAAGGGACCTTGAAAGAGATAAGGTTAGATTCCGAGAATCGCGACAAGAGGCGCGACAAGAGGTACGTCGGCAGGTTACCTTCAGTAAACCCGAATCGGATATCATCGCGTGCTCATTTTGCAAAAAGGCTGGCCACAATATGGATCAGTGTTGGGCCCGAAATATGGAAAAGCGACCACCGCATAATAATGGTAATAGTAATAATCACGTTAACACCGCGCTTAAACCAGGATACTCCGGTACGCCGCGCAGCGAAAATAGAAGTACATGCTCTTATTGCGATTACGCCTGGTGTTATGCTCGTCAACGTCATGAAAGAAATTCGGGAAACTTGCCACCACGGCCGGCTACGAGCGTGATTCAGGTCGAGGTCCAACAAGAGCGCTCGCTCCGAACAATGCAGGTTTCCGACATGTGCGATCCGCAAACGTAAAGTTAAAAACGCGATCCTTTGTACCAGTGGTCGAGATAAATGCTCCACAGTTAAAAAAAATCAGATTGTTTGGTGGATTCGGGTGCAGAACCGAACATTGTAAAAAAGGGTTCTTTGCGGGAAGAAATTTCAATTAAATCAAACGAAGAGCTGAAATTACGGGGTATATCGGAGGACCCTGTGTTCACCATGGGATCAACAGACATAGAGATCCAGGGAACAATGTCGGAATTCCATGTGGTGGACGATGATTTTGGTATACCCCAGGACGCAATATTGGGCCCAGAATTTCACGTAGAAAATAGAGCCACGATCGACTATAATAACAGAACGGTTAGTTGGGAAAATGGGAATTTCTCATTTTAAATAAAGAATTTCGCTTGCAGCACGGACAAGCACCGTGTGCCAAATACACGTAAATAAAACAAAACTCACCACCGGGTACCTTCCTAGAGTAGACTTAGGCTACGATATATATGCTGGGGAGGTGGTGGTCAGTAATAAGGATAACGTGATACACGTACGCGTATTCAACACCACCGAGCGAGACGTACAAATTATTCCGCCTACAGTTGACCTATACGATAACAATTTACAAAAATCCACCGATCAGAACAACACTGATACGGGGATGGATGGACTGTTTGAGGAAACACCCAATAGCAATCCTGATCGTGATTATTATAAAAGAGAAACAGTTATTAAAAATAACAGCAATACGCTGACAAGCGCAAAGCAGATAAGAGAATTACTGCGAATGGAACATCTGAACGAGGAAGAAAGAAAGAGCGTGGACATCCTCATAGAAGAGAATGCTGACCTCTTCTACATACCAGGTAATTGGTTAGATTATACGAACGCGATACAACATAAGCTATCAACAACGGACGATCAGCCTGTGTTTGCGCGTCAATGTAGAATTCCCCCAGTTCATAAGGATGAAATAAGTAAACAGGTCAGTGACCTTAACAGCAAAAAAATAATTGTAGAATCTGAATCTCCCTATAGTTCACCTTCATGCATCGTCCCGAAAAAATCTGATTCCCGGGGTAACGCCCAGTGGCGAATAGTGATTGACTATCGCAATTGAAATGAAAAAACCGTCGGGGATGTATACCCGTTGCCCAACATAACCGAAATTCTCGACCAACTTGGCAGCGCCAAGTACTTTCCTGTATTTGATTTGACTAGTGGCTTCCACCAGATTAGAATCGCTTCGAAGGATCCCCATATAACTGCTTTTTCCACACCTTTTGGGAATTACCAATTTGATCGCATGCCTTTCGGATTGCGTAATGCTCTGGCTACCTTTCAAAGACTTATGGACAGAGTCCTCTGTGGACTACAAGGCACGGAATTATTCGTCTATCTTGACGATATAGTAATTTATGCGAGCTCCTTTCAGGAGCATCAGACGAAATTCAGGCCGAGCATCTTAGGAATGCAAACTTAAGGCTACAACCCGACAAGTGCGAGTTTTTGTGAAGGGAGGTGGCGTCACATCGACCACATGTGACCTTGGTCACATCATTAGCAAAGATGGGGTAAAACCCGACCCGAAAAATTTAGAATCAGTAGAACGGTTTCCACAACCAATCAACCCCACAAAAATTAAACAATTTCTTGGATTGGGGGGATATTATAGACTGTAACGTACTGTATATCTAATAACGTGCGGTGCACACACCAAGTCACCGCTACCGCGTTACATACACTAGGTAGACTGGCCTATACTCGGCAACTCACACCATTAGGTCGGTACGTCGAAGACGAAGTCCCGTTACTCGTTTGAAAGATACCAGTAAGAAATTAAAAACCAACGACCGATTTCAAAAAGTACCAAGGCTACCAGTGGGCTACAGGAAGATGGGCTACAGGACCGCCACCAACTATAGTTATACCGAAAGCATGGGCCAGCTGGAGGGGATTCTGGTATAAAAAGACCAGAATTTCGGCATTCGAGGAACAGTTTTGTTCGCAGGTCCCGCCAACGCAGAAGTCCGGATACCAGGAAGGAAGAACAAGCCCTTGCTAAGTGCAGCCGTACTGATGCCCGAAGAGCCCAGCTGTGGTACCTGTCACATACATTTGACGGAAAGCAGCTGAGTCGGTGCTGCGTTCGAGCCTAACGCACCGCAGACCCAAACATCAACAAAGCGGTCTCTCTCTCTCTGGTAGCCAAGGATCGAGCGAACCACGGTCTACTCACTCAGACACAAAATAATCTCTGCAATATTCTAAATAACGAAGATATCAGATCTTCATATTAAAAACCAGGGAATTAGAGTAGTATAGGAAATTCCATAGGGATATAAATCAAATAAGGATTAAAGGAAAGATAGAAAAAGGCGATAAATGCACAGGGTACGGCCCTGATATACCAAGTAGCTGCGCATGCACTCAGAGTGCATCCCACTGACGCCGGATCATAGCGGCGGTCGGGTGGACGCGCAAGTCGACCTTTAAAATTTTTTATTATATCAGCAGGAAACTCCACGCCCACCGACGGATCTGTAGCGAGTATAGAAGGACTCAGTGGTAGACACAAGGCTAGTCTCGATTATATAAGCAGCGGCCGGCTAGTTACCGACGGTACGCGTGCTAAAAAGCTTACCCCCGGAACACGAAGGGTAAACAGATTTATCGACTAACGCTCAACTTCATTATCATCAATTATAGTATTAATTAACGAATAGATTTGCATTATATAACTATCAACGTCTTCTCACACATTATAGAGCATACTACAACTATCTATAACCAACTAAAAACATATTACCGAGGATCTTCATAAATATTCTAGATTTTTTTGCGTACACGATTATAATTGCACTCGAGTGCCCGGGAATAATTGAATGTAAGGCGCGAGGTAGCCATAATACCGAGAGAAAAGGGTTAGATAATTGAATTTTCTATTTATTTTTCTGATGTATCACACAATTTTTATCTGTTTCTTTGAATAAACCCTACTTTTACCTACTACAAAAGCCTAAAATTACTTTCCTTCCTGCTCGAGTCCGAACAAGCCCTTTTAGGGTAATGTTAACGCTTAATACCGTTACGCTTTATTGAAAATTTCTCCGGAATTGCAAAGCCTCTCACGACATTACTTAAAAAAGAAGTAAAATTTCAATGGACAACCAAACAGCAAGAAGCATTCGATAAATTGAAAACGGCCCTCTGTCGCGAACCGGTTTTGCAATATCCGGATTTCACGAAAACCTTCCTGATCACAACTGATGCTTCAGATGAGGCAATTGCAGGAGTGATCAGCCAGGGAAAGATCGGTAAGGATAGGCCAGTGTCATATGCTTCACGAACATTAAATGGAGCAGAACTCAAGTACAGCACTATTGAAAAGGAATTATTGGCAATTGTTTATAGTGTAACACAGTTCCGGCATTACGACTATGGTCGGGAATTTTTATTATTAACGGACCACAAGCCCTTAGTATGGCTACATAACGTCAAGGATCCTGCCAATAGATTGGTCCACTGAAGACTCAAACTCGAAAATTATAAATACAAAATAATGTACAAACCGGGTTAGGCAAACAGCAATGCTGATGCTCTATCCCGGAACCCGTCTGAAAAAACAGTATTCATAGTAACCCCAGTAAATTACAGCCTCACACCATTAAATTCAAGTTATTCAGACGACGATACAGAATCATTAACTTTCGAGACAAACACAGGGCCTTCCACATGTCGGAAGGACCCACCCGTACAAAAATATCCCGAGATCACAATTCATTCAGGGGTAAACAAAGATCCTGGGGTCAGTTCCGAACCAGTGACCAATGAAAACCAAAGCGAAACCGGATCAGTGGCGCCCGAGTCGATCGACGATATGACCAACGACAGCAATGATACAGGTTCAGACGTAGAAAGCGATTTATTCGAAAAACCAGAATTTCCTTTCAAGAAACCGAAAAAGATCACGATGTATGCTTTTATGCTTAAGGAAACGCCGGACAGATTAATCATGCGTCCAGACAATTATGTAATTTTAGTAACGACAAAGGGGCAACCGGTGGACGCGGGTGCCACAGATTTTGAGGAAGCTAAGCTGCTTCCTTCGCTCAACAAATTGAATTTATCGAGAGCTAAAATATGCCACGTCAAAAATAGACTATTAATCTGTTTGCCGATCAAAAACGACTTGAGGGTAATTGCTCATATTGACGATATAAGGGGAGCTTTCGAGTCACTTAGAAATGTGGAAAGAGAGTTCTCGCTGGATTCAATCAGCATCGCTAAAACGCAGACAATAGATACGATCGAATGGGAAATAATTGTAAAGGAATTGGAAACATGTCTAATAACAATACCTATAAGGGTCATGGTTTGTAAAATGTTAATCCTCATAGGAGGACACAAAGGGGTCATGAAGACGTATAAAAGGATCCAGGAGAGGTATGCCTGTCAAGGAATGAAGGACATCCAGGAGTTCATCCAGCAATGTAAAGGGTGTCAATTAAAGAAGCTCGTCAGGATCAAGACTAAGCAACCGATGATTTTGACCGACACGCCCGGCAGTGCTTTCGACAAGATTGCAATGGACATAGTCGGCCCATTGCCTATCACAGAAAGGGGTAATGCCTATATACTAACAATTCAGGATCTCCTTACCAAATATTCGGTGGGAATACATCTGGGGCGTACGACTTCTGCGACATCGCCGACACTTTCTGTAAGAACTTCATCACCCGGTTTGGCGCACCTCGAGCCATATTGACGGATCAAGGCACAAGTTTTTGTAGCTACCTCATCAAGGGGTTTGCCAAACAATTTCACATCAAGTTATACAAGACTACCGCCTTTCACCCACAAAGTAATGGATCAATTGAAAGATCGCATCACGTCCTGACAGAATACTTAAAGCAATACATCAATCGTCACAAGGAATGGGACGAATTCATAGAAATGGCTATGTATTCGTACAATACAAGCGAACATGAAGGTACTAAATACTCACCTCACGAACTGGTATTTGGAAAGTTGGCAAGGCAGCCATCCAATATTCCACCAGTGGAGGACGTTAACGACCCAGCGTACACGGAATATTTGCGAGATCTGTTTAATAGGATACACGGACTACAGAAGCTCGCGGCTGACAACCTGAACGCGGCAAAAAGAAGATCCAAACATTATTATGATCAACGTATAAATCCCTAAAAATTTGGAGTGGGCGACAGAGTCGTCATGATGAAGGACCCCGACGGGGAAAATTGCAGAGCACTATTCGGAGCCTTGCGAAGTGATAAATCTATTATCAGGCGGCAATGTAAAAATTAAATATCACAGTCGAGATAGGATAGTGCATACGAACAAATTACGACTAATTAAACTTCGCGCAGCTGACAATTTAAGCGCAGCAAAACGAAAAACCCAACACTACTACGACCTTCAAGAGGTGGAGCAAACCAACAAACAAATGTGAGCGGGAAACCTAGGCGATCAACGCGAGCTCCTAAACCAGTTAACATGGACGATTTTGTAACCTACACAGTGGTCGGAATGGATACTGAAGACCCACGGACTATGCTGTGAAAAAAAAAATAAATAAATAAATAAATAAATTTTTAGTCTGAGGCCTGAGGATTATTGGAATTACTATGTACATATGGCCAAACTACAATCGACAGGGCTCTGACAAGGAATACTCTTTGTTACAGAAGAATATCCCATGGAAGGAAAAGATCCAGCGGACCGTCGAACCAAACCCCAGAAACTTGGAGGAAATTCGACGATTTTCGAATCGGCTACACGAACAGGCGAGGAACTTGCCAGGTGATGGAAGGGCTATACTACGATCGGCACTAGGGGATATTCAAAATGAGGAGTTATTACGATACCAAGATCCGGAGTATTAGTGTCGCGGATGTGGAATTCATGTTGCTGAATGGAGACTACTTCGCTATGCCAAGAGATTACAACGAATTTTTATGCATATTCCTCAAAAACCTCGATGCATACTATTGCTGGGGCCGGAACACAGAGACAGTGGAGTTTGTGGAAAACCCAGAGCCAATGGAGTGTATTTCTACTCCTACGTGTAGAACCAACTGAAAGCGTCTGGGAGTGGGCATCGCCGCGGGAGTCGCCTTGGCTCTCATGATTATTACACTATTTTTCGGATCGACAACAGCCTTTGTGGGTTATGATTGTGGGGGATCTACCCTCAATATAACCACAATCTCCTTAAACCAGGTCGGCGAATGCGAGATTCCGCTCTCCGAACCTATCGCCAAACCAACGCAGATACAGCTCTTGCAACTCTCAGAATTTGATACCACGGAGATTTTGCAGCGGAAGGTGGAGATCGACCGCACCATCTATCATTACGGAATGGGATCTCACAATTCCATTGACCACGGTGGATATCAAACTTATCTACACGATTTTGACGAGAAATCCTCCCAGAGGGTCCAGGAAACCGGTATGTTAAAATTTAGTTTCACCGCCGAATTGGTGGGATTGAAAAGAAACGAAACGAAGGACTTTTCGACGCTGTTTCTTGTCCTTGTACCATGAATCAAGAAGAATCGAATGGTTCAGAAAATAAATTATTTGGGTACGACCGGTAAGACTTGTTATTACATCTGCTTTGTACTTTTCTTTCAGTTTTTTTTAAGGGTTGCATCAGCGGGAGGCTACTTAATTTGTGCAAAGAAAATTGGCAGTGATCTTTGCTTTCTTCGAGATATTCAAAAATATGGGCCATTGCAGAAGATACGTGTGGCTCTGCTGATCGGCCCCTGCCAGCTCCAGAAGTTCGCATAGGTTAACAAAAAGAGGAAAAACAGGGTTGATGATATTGAGCTCTTACTAAATGCATGTCAACCCTTTCCATTCTCTTTAGCACCTTCAAAGAAAAAAAAACAGTGTTTTCAGTAATATTATTTATTTTATTATTGTTTTCTTAATTTTTTAATCATTGTTTTACTTCATAAGTGTACTGTATTTTTTTGTGCTACTATACACAGACAACAAAATGTACATTATACATTAAACTAATAAAAACGTCAATTAACTCTGTTGGAAAATCAGCTGGCGCACGGCGATCGATAATCGTCGTGCGCCTACCTGTTGCGCTGCTTTGCTACGCGGTGTTCGGTTGAGTCGAAGACAGCCGAAGCATGGGCTTCGCGAAGCCGAGGATGTGCCTCATTGGCACGCCGCGTCGAGCGAGAGGATGTCTCTCTCGCTTGACTTCGGTTTCGCTCACCGGCTATCTCGCTCAACTGACTCCAGCGCCCAACGAAACTTTCATACTCGCAGCCATCTTGAGAATTCGGCACTTTTGCGACACACATCCACTGGACAGCACGCGCATCCATAGGACTCACACGCATTTTCATCGGACATTATTCATCGGACTCGCTCAACCTCTCGCTCTTCAGGACTCATTGCTCAAGGTAAGAGTGCTCTGGCATAATTACGTAACTAATTCACTGTCAGAGAAGAGAAAATGGTACATCAGCACTGGGTCTCACTAGTGGCGTGCGCTGCAGCACATGCTGTACCACGATCTCCTCATGTCGTTTTGCCGGCTTAATTAATATAATTAAGCATGTGCTTCATGTTCGCTGTGTTTTTTCCCAGTAAATCTGCTGGGAGAGCACAGTGAATATTTTTTGCTCAACTATATAGCCTCAATATCTGTTTGCGGTGTGCTACGCAGTGCTGATTGCGTAGCTGGTCGCACACAAAATCACTGCACTCAGACTCAGGTTATTGTAAATGCTCTCATTAATTCACTGCAATCACTTTGCAATACACTGCTGAGTGGTGGCAGTGAATTACACACAAATTTTCGCATTCCATGGCATCGGCGTGTCGTGCTGCGTAGCTGCTACTACGTTGCACGCACCACTGTCTCAAGTTCATATTCAGCACACAATTAATATAATTGTGTGCTGCTCACATTACAATGCCAAATTCAAATTACTAAATCATTTAGGTTTTTGCACTCACCAGTCTGAGCGTGTCGTGCGGCGTAGCTATCACTACGTTGCATGCACCGCTTGCTCATGTATTCACTCAGCGCACAATTAATATAATTGTGTGCTGCTCATAGTCTGTCAATTTACTGCTCAACCTGTTAATCTTTTTTATTGATTTGGATTTGTTTGCAAAATTTACATTTTGGATAATTGTTTAAATTAAAGTCCCTTTTGGTCTGAATTCTTTATATGTTATTCGACTGGTGTTGTTTTTAAAATTGTATTTCTATAATAAAAAGGAAGGTAGAATAAACCGCTTCCTCAATATAACATCTCGGTGTTTGGTTTTATTTTCCCTCTTGTATCAAGTGAGGCTTCATTCCTTTTCAATATCTTCACAGGTCGGTCAAGCCATCCGGAAGGAATTCTCAACAAACTCAGAGGAATAATTCATTCAAATGAACCCAAAACTACCGAAATTTCAGGAGGAAATTTCTATTTTTCTGAATTTTGAAAAACCTTTCCATCAATTTCTCACTTATAACAATTTTGCTGACTTTATTAAAAATAAATTGAAATAAAAATTATTAAAACAAAAAATGTATTTATTTCAATTAAATTTAAATTTTCCTGATTTTATTTGAGTTTAAAAATTTTCGTGATTGTTCATACTCTCATTTATGCAAAGTTGTCTGCATTTTTGCTGAAGGTGCAGGTTTTCAGCCATTATTTCGATAATCAGTAAAAAAAGTTTTCAATATTAACTCTGGTTTCCCCCATACCATTTATTATGAATTTAATTTATCAGTCTCGAAATTTTTATTTTCACGAAAACAAAATTTCTTCCATGAGGAAGCAGAAGTTCCAAAAACATTCAAAACTGTTCAATATTTATACACATACAAGAACAAAATTTGTACCTAAATCTTTATGAGAAATACAAATTGTTTTAATTTCATACAGACAAAAATACGATACATTTTTTTAAATACAGGAATATACAAACTACAAAACAAAACAATACAAAAAATACAAAAAGTGACTAGAATTACAAAATGATGCGAAAAAATGTAACTTTTTGGAATTTCTCGATTTTTCTGTACTATCTGTGTTTTTATTTTTTTCTATCAGGAGTACAAATTGAAAATGCGGGATTTTTTTCTATTTTTGAACGTTTATTCTGAAAAAATGGTAACAAATGAATTATTCAAAGTATTGTCCATCGCTAGCCACAACTTTTTCCCATCTTTCTGGCAATTTACGGATACCGTCGCGAAAAAATTCGGCCGGCTTGGCTGCTATCCAGTCATCGACCCATTTTTGGGCTTCTTCGTAAGAATGGAAGCGCTGGTCAGCTAGGCCATGTGTCATCGATCGGAAAAGGTGGTAATCGGAAGGAGCAATATCTGGGCTATACGGCGGGTGGGGTAAGACTTCCCATTTCAGCGTTTGTAGGTATGTTTTGACCGGCGCTGCAACATGTGGCCGAGCGTTGTCATGTTGCAAAATTACTTTGTCGTGTCTTTGCTCGTATTGTGGCCGTTTTTCTTTGAGTGCGCGGCTCAAACGCATCAATTGAGTTCGGTATAGTGCTCCTGTGATGGTTTCGTTTGATTTCAATAGCTCATAATACACCACACCCAGCTGGTCCCACCAAATACAGAGCATGAGCTTGGCGCCGTGAATATTTGGTTTGGCCGTCGATGATGATGCATGGCCGGGGTAACCATATGATTTTTTGCGCTTCGGGTTATCGTAATGGATCCACTTTTCATCACCAGTGACAATGCGATGCAAAAAACCCTTCCGTTTTTGCCGTTCGAGCAGCAGTTCGCATGCAAAAAAACGGCGCTCGACGTCTCTCGGCTTCAGCTCATACGGCACCCAATGTCCTTGCTTTTGGATCATTCCGAGGGCTTTTATACGATGGGAAATGGCTTGTTGTGTCACTCCCAATGAATCTGCGAGCTCTTGTTGAGTTTGACACGAGTCTTCATTGAGTATTGCCTCCAATTCAGCATTCTCAAACTTTTTCACTTGGCCCGGCCGCTCTTTGTCCTCAACGTCAAAATCACCACTTCTAAACCGCACAAACCATCTCTCGCACGTTGAAACCGATGGAACATGACTCGGATAAGCCTCGGAGACCAATCGATGTGCTTCAGCAGCACTTTTCTTCAAATTAAAGAAGTAAATTAAAACTTCCCGCAAATGCTGTTTTGTTGGCACGAAACTCGACATATTGAGAGCTCAAAAAAACTATGAATTTGACACTGCGACAAATTGACACATACTGAAAATTAAAGCTATAAGACGTAGCTTTGACATGAACATAGTCACAGTACTGCCTGATGCGTATAGCGTTAGTAACGCCATCTGTTATCAAACCCGCATTTTCAATTTGTACCCCTGATACTTTTTTGTTTTTTGGTATTTTTTTTGTAAATTTTTTAATTTACTAAAATATATATTCATTTATTCAGATTATATTTAATTAATATTTTTTCAGAACTTATTCTTTCAAGTTGGGCAATATTTACTTTTTTTTAACATTTTCATTGCTGTCTAGGGTATTTTTCGCAGGTAGAACTATATTGCTTAATTACTACTATTTGTAATATACTTTTTATTTCTAATTACACGATTACGAATATTTGATAAGGACCTCTCGACTCTTATCGTCATTGTGTTGGTTAGCACGTTTAATGAGGCCTTCCTTTGTATTAGCGTAACAAATTGTGATAAATTGAATTCGTTTTCCAACTGTTTTCGTGCTCACATTTATGAAAAATGTCGCTATTATATCTTTTGCAAAAAATAAACATTTTTGTTCAAAAGACAACAGATGACGCTCACTTGATGGATTGTTTTTTGGAACTGGACCTGATACTTGTGGCTGTTTACGGAAAACAATGATGCTCTTATCATTGGTATATAATTATCTACATTTTTCGTGCACTTTCATAGAGTTTAATCCCATGAGAGCAGCTCGTTTCCCATCACATCTGTTCTCACTGCAATTAATTAGTATAGCAATCCCTTTTTCTGTGACTGTATGAACATCTCTGCTTGTTACATCTTTGTCGCAAATGAAACGGAGAGAAGTAAAACTTTAGGCACAGTGGCTTTTCCATCACTTATTTTTCACTGCATTGGAGACCCAATGAGCACAAAATTGTCTAAACGATGGCCAAAGGACGACGAAATTTCCGTGATGTCTACTGATGAAGTATATTTTTTTATTGCATCATGCACTGCACATAGTAACGAAAATGATTATATACTGATTTTTAAAATCATCCAACATACAAAAAATTATGCTACCGTATTATAAACGAATGATTATAATATGAAGTAATATTACATATTGTATCTCATATATATTATATAATTATAATCGAGGCTTCAACTTTTGGACGGTTGATGTTGGAGTCTTGATTATAATCATATACGCTTTAAAGTGAGGTTATAGGAGGTGTACTGATTTTTTCTGTAGCTCAAGAAATAAATATAATTAATTATACGCGCACTACTCGTCACTCGCCCACCGAGAAGATGGAATTCAGGAAGTAAGAGTAACCTCTTCCTTCCTGCCTGCATCACTCACCACAACTACAGTTGCAAGACCTGTGGTGAACACCATACGCTTGGCCGCCACTTTCGCGAAAGTGTGATAACTTCATTAGTTGCGCCGGCGAACATAGATTTACATGGAAGCACAGGGCCCATGTTAAGATTTGGCGGAGAAAAAGTAGTTTCGATTTCCGCCTGAGTAGCGATGTATCGATGTGACAACGCAGAAAGAACATCCTGACACGCCTCTTTTCTTTCGTTCTCTTGTACATATGCCTTACAGGGTACCCCGCATTATCTCTCGCACTAACGGTGTAACGTTGGAGCAATCCTTGAGCGTGAGACTGGTGGAGCAGTGATGCTAGAAGCGGGATTTTTGTTCCCGTTTGGGTACCCTCTTCACTGGGTCTGCTTTAGCGCCCACTGCACGCGCACCCGGCGCACCGACCAATCAGCAGTCAGGCAGCGTGTGACGTCACACACTACGCCGTGCGCAGACTCGGCTCACCGACCAATCAACAGTATGCAGCGACCTCCACTTGGTAGGACCTGGGACGTGAGTAGAGCATTACAATTCCTTTTTATTCAATAAATTGTAATGAACCTTTCGTGTAAAGGACTACAATTTGGTGTTGGATATTGTAATGCACTATACATTTGCTGACGGCTGCAAAATTAGTGAGCGTTTTATATATTTCTTTATTTTCATCATTTATTTATTTATATATATAATATTTATGTATATTCATTAAGAAATCTTCCATAACTCATTTCATAAAAGCCCGCGCAGTGGCTGTTGTGAAGGGGTGGGGCGAGACAACGTAAAGCGCAATCGAGACGAGATTAGTTACGAGCGGCGCAAGCCTTCCCCTGACGCGCCTAGCACGGGCAGCGTGGTGAGGGAAGCGAGATAGGGGCAAAAATTCCGCTTCTGGCATCAATGTGGTGGAGTACTCTACCATTTTCCCCTCACACCTATGCATCCGTAATGCTAATATTTATGATGATCATGTTTCACCAAATAAGCGTAGGTGAGTTATCAGTAGGACTGATGTTTAATAGTAGGATAGTATAATAAAAAGTGAAGTAACCGAGCTCGCGGTGTGTCCAAACAAAACAGACTCATCATTTTTCAGATACTTTGACACAATATAAATAGAATTATGTAATGGTCGAGCGGGCTTGAGCGCTGTTTTTTTTACCGAGACATAAGTCCCAGTTCAATCCCCGGCCTATTCTTTTATTGCTTTTTCCAGGGAAAAAAATCATTTCTTTCCGGTTTTAAGAATATATGATATATAGTTTCTGAGAGTGTAATCCTATAGTAGTAAAATAAGCCCAAGATCGCGAGACTTGTTGGCGTGGCCTCCCATCTCCCTGCTGGCTTGTAATTAGCCCCCCCCCCCACATCCTTGATAAAACAAAGGGATAATTTGAATTGTTCTACAAGAGGTAATCTTTTTTCATTAGTCCTCTTCCAAATTTTGAAGAAGATGTAGATATGCAGTCTAAATCTTCCATATAGAGTTCTAAAGAAATCTATGTTCAGTTTTATGCCAGTGCAGATAATCGTATGTAGATGGTATGACCACTTTCGTTATAAATTGGATGAGTATTCTACGGCATTGGTGATGGTCAGTATAAAAGTTAAACAAGTTCCAAAGTCAATTCAATTTAAATTTAAAGTCAATTGATATCATCACTAACATAACAACAAATAAGACACAACTCTAATGGCAGCCTTACAAAATGCTGGTTGATAAATCTATCCGGTATTTTCTATCGTACGGACCTAGATTTTGTTATCCTTACTTATACGCAAAAGAAACCAAAGCTGGCATTCATAAAATCATTTTTGAATTTGAATCACAGTCATATTTGATTCATATTGACAAGTTAAATAATGCGAGACGCTCACTAACTAATATTTGAAATAACTTACATTATACTGACACAAAAAAGACACTCGTAAAGTCATACTTGATACCAAGATATTTCTCTATCTTTATACCCTGATGCAAAAATAACCAGCGGGGACAGAGCCAATAGCACTATTGTTCTAAACTTTATTGTTTACATACAAAAATCCCTTGCACTCTTAATTGATGAAACTATTTACAAGATTATAGCAATGAATCGAAGTCAAATTGTATACAAAATAGTTACTAGACGTCTAGATATCTGAAAACGAGCAAAATTTAGAAATGAAACTATCATTATTTAAAATCTGATATTACGAATTTAGCTAGAATGTAAACTTTACCACAAATACACAAGCTGAACATCCCAATAAGGCTAATAGCTTCGTCTATCAACTGTGCCACATACAAAATGAACTGCTTATATTCATAAAATGTTGACGAACCGTATCAAGAGTCCGATTTCTAATGTTAACGACAGTTTCTCTCTGAAATCATTAGATTCGCACATTAGTTTACCTGCTTCATACATTTTATTTTTATTAGATGTGTACTCGCTTTGAAGAAATGTTCTTTTACAATTGGTTTTAAATCGTCTGGAAAAAGAAGGTTATTATTTGGAAAGGGCAATGTTATTGCGGAATTAAAAAAGAAACCGAAATGATTATGTCTTCTACTTATTTCACCTTTGAAAATAAGATTTATAAAAAAATGTCCTGTCTTTCTATAGGCTCCAATTTTATATAACAAAGTTATAGCTGATTCAGAAGAATGTTGCTAGTCAAAACTTTATTACACTCCAATTGAATACAAAAGACATGTTGATGACGCAATTATCTCTTTATCATTTGATCAAATTCAACAAACTTCAACGATTTTCAATTTTAGCATCCTAAACTACAATTTACTGTTGAGAAAGAAAAAGATAAAAAATACCAGTCCTGGGTTAGCTATTTGTGGTATATTCAAATACAGGATGCTCATAAGCATAAGAAGTAACGAGCATGTGCTGCCCTCTACATAATACGTCACATCCAGGAGAACGTGTAGAGAACAAGACAGATAGCTTACCGTCGACGTTGAGGTAACATATGCCACCGATGTAACAATTAATTAGGCTTAATAAAGATGGACTTAGAACAGAAGGAAAAAATAAGCGTGTATATTATATGTCCTGGGCTAGGACATCACAGTGGCGACGAGTGATAAAACATTATAAGCAATATAGAATTGCTGAGATTAAGTCGGATTTTATTGAGTGGCGAGAGAAAAATAAGAGACAATGTCGGAGCCGGAAGAAGCGATTCGTGAAAATGTGAAGCAAATGCAGAAAGAACTTGTAAAAGAGCGGGCCGAGTTCGAAGAGCAGAAGAAGCAGTTAATTCTCCAGCGGCAGCACTTTTTGTTGGAACAACAAGCGTCGCAATTAACGGGACTAACATCGACCCAGGGTTTGACTCAATAGCTGAATGCATCAGTCCAAGGGGATAGGCCCCAATCGATCATCACCGGAAGGATCGGGATGATAAAGGAATTCAGCATGCAGGAAGATTGGAATCAATGGAATGAGAGGTTAGAACAGTATTTCATAGCTAATGACATATCCTCCACCAAAGGTGTCTCGCTTTTTCTCACCTTGTTGGACGGAGAGGCATATGCATTGCTACGCAGTTTATGTACGCCGGTTTTACCAGCTACAAAGACACTGCAAGAGCTAAAACAAATAATGAAAAGTCACTTTCAGCCAAAACCGAGTGTGATTACTGAACGCTATAAGTTTAAGGCATGTCGTCAAAAGGACAGCGAAAGAGTTATGGAATATTTGGCGACCTTGAAAAAGTTGTCGACGTACTGCGATTTTGGGAGCGGACTGGAAATATATTTGAGAGACCAATGCGTTTGGGGTCTCAAAAATGAGCGAATTCAGAAGCGACTTCTGGGTGAACAAGAATTGTGCTACGCAAGGGCTGTCGAGTTGGCGCAGAACATCGAGATGGCTTCGAAGGATGTCGCGGAGATGGGCGTTTCATCGAGGAGTCAAAGAGACTCAATCAACTTCGTCGGCAGGAAATCTTTAGAATCTTCGAAGGACGGAGCCAAGGTTCTTTGTTACTGCTGCGGCAAAGAGAATCATCGATCTTCAATGTGCAGATACCGTAATTATAATTGTAATATTTGTAAGAAAAAGGGGCATTTGGCTCGAGTTTGCAAAGAAGCGAAACAATTAAAAGGAAAAGAGTATAAGGGAGGAAATTTTGTTAAGAAGAAAAGTACAAAAAATTGTATAGGAGATGCGAGGGATATTGATAGTAATTTTAGTACACTGTTTCACTTAGAAGGTGAAAGTAAAGATGCAGGTATGGAATTGGAGATAATAAATTCAATAGCTGCATGGTATATAGGAATTACAGTACAGGGAATTAATGTAGAGTTCCAAATTGACACAGGGTCACACAGGCTCAGTAATTTCAGAAAAAGATTTGCAAAAACGCAAAGAATGGAATGTATTACCTATGCAAAAGACTGAAAGAAAATTCAGAACGCACCCAGGGCATAACATTCAGCCAATAGGGATTATTGAGGTGGAAGTGGAATTAGCGAGGAGGAAATTGAAGCTTCCTTTGTTCGTATTGCCTGATGGCGGACCTCCACTTCTGGGCAGAGTGTGAATGTGTTCGTTAAAGACTCAAATTGGGGAAATAGTTAAATCAAATTTGGATTCGTATGTTGGGGTGATTGAAAACGAGGGTTATAGGGACATAGATTCAATAATCGACGATTTTGAATCCGTTTTCACACCCAAGCTGGAAAAGTACACAAAAGGACGATTCAAATTGCACCTCAAAAATGATGCTCAACCAGCATTTTCTAAAGCAAGGTCAATACCCTATGCAATGAGAGAGAAGGTGGAAAAAGAGTTGAATATATTAATAGACGCAGAAATTTTAGAACCAGTTAAATATAGCGAGTGGGCGACCCCGATTGTTCCAGTTCCAAAGAGTAACGGGGAAATTCGAATTTGTGGAGACTATAAAGTGGCCATAAATCCCAAATTGAAAATCAATAGATATCCAGTGCCGAGGATTCAAGACTTATTATCGAGTCTAAACGGAGGTAAATTTTTTTCAAAGATAGATTTATCGCAAGCATATCAACAAATAGAATTGGAAGAACAATCGAGATCTGTCGTTACTATATCAATACACAAAGGATTGTTTTCATATAAGCGCCTTCGTTTTGGTGTAGCATCGGGCCCGGGATCATTCCAACAAGAGATGGAAAAAATGTTATACGGGGTAGAAGGAATAATATGTTTCTTCGACGATATAATGATCTGTGGCCTAACAATTGGAAGTCATAACAAGAGATTAAAACAGGTTCTAAGCCGTTTGAGAGACTGTGGGTTGACGGCCAACAAAAATAAATGTGTGTTTAGTAAGGACAAAGTACAATTCTTAGGATTTGTATTGAATAGCACATGTGTTCATGTGGCAAAAGAAAAGGTTAAAGCAATAGTGGATGCTCCGACACCCACGAATTTAACACAGCTGAGCTTTTTTGGGTATGTTAAACTATTACGCGAAATTTATTAAGAATTTTTCCAAATTAGTTAATCCGCAGTTAATCCAAAATACACTATGGTACGCTGATACCCCTGGCACTTTTTACACTCTACCAGGTACATGGAATAGTATTAATATCGGTCTGAATAATCGTGACATTTACACTGTGACGTTTTTAATCAGGATAACTTTCTGCTGAATGGCGTAGAAGTATGGTACGGCTTGTACGTTCAAAAAACTATTTTCGTTTTATGGAGACTCCTACGGCTGGTGTGATGCATAGACTACATATTACCGAAGCTACATTACTAGTCCGTCGAGCTAAAGTTACACCCGGTATACTGATAGTTCATGCGAAAATGCTTGCAAAGTCAACTGCAAACTATCGTGTAACGCGGAAATTGTTTTTGTCAACAATATTACATCGTCTGTATTAAAATTTCTGAAGAGGTCTCTAAAGAGAGTTGAAACGTAATGAAATTACTTTGATTTTTCCACTGACCGTCACCAACAACCCAAAATATTCATCTAATGAATAAACATGTATACCATCTAAACGTATTGCTACCTACCAT
The DNA here is from genome assembly GCA_963942595.1 of Cylloceria caligata. NCBI lineage: Eukaryota > Metazoa > Arthropoda > Insecta > Hymenoptera > Ichneumonidae > Cylloceria > Cylloceria caligata. Next base: position 57,155,099 of record OZ012706.1, on the reverse strand, counting down.
CATTATTAAGAATAATTGGGACCAAAGATTCAAAAAATCTATTTAATATTATGGTAGAATCGTCGAAAAGTAAAAAATTTGGATATGAAGAGCCTAATCTGTTTATCGACGGTATCTACTATAAAAGTGGTGGAAGACTATTGAAAGAACGGCCAGGTGTATATATAACCGCAGCAGCTGAGAAAAGGTTAGTTGAAAAGAAAACGCTATGGTGAAATCATCTTTTGCTCTCTTTCTAACCATAATAGATCCCACTGACGGTATACTCGTGATCGACTGCTCCAAGGATCCCTGGAAACTCACCAAACAGGAGCTCGAGTACATCCCGAAACCCCTACTGTTGAAACATTGGTGAGTAAAAATATCTATTCTATGGGACAAACTGCCTGAGCACCTCAAGAATGAACCCGAGGTTTCCACGTACCTGCCGTGCCGTTTACAACACAACACACCATGTACGAGATGGCATATCGACGGTCCAGCACCAGCTCGCAGGAATTGTGCAGGATGTAATTATAAATTATCAGTTCCGCGAAAATGAGATAAGCATTACTTATATGTCTGGCAATCTTTTTAAATAAACAAAACAGTTTTTATCAAATTTCAAATAATTACACGTGTTTTTACTTACCATATTTACTTTAGCCACTTTTAAAGTATCAAAAGATTTTATTTTTAATTAGTGTCAAATAGTGAAAAGCAAAACCTCGGATGTGTAGAACCCAAATCTATTTATCGGTGATAAGACACGACCGAAAGCAAATCTTTTTACCGATGACAAGCTACAATCTTCTTTTTCCATGGTAAAGCCCAATATGTGGTACCGCCTTTAGGACCCAATCTAGTTATCGATAGCTGCACCAAATTTACACGACCGACCGTCAATAAGTCTCTCTGTTTTATCTGCTATCGGTAACATACTTCCTGTGGAGTATTTACAATAGATGGCGCATCGGCAACAACCTACGGTCTAGTGTCCAACAGATGGCACACGTGTCGCCTAGGCGCGTCAGTCGGGAGCTTAGGGTAGGGCAACCAATCAGGTGCAGGGGAGAGGTGGCGGTAAGGAGGTGGGAGACCAGTCACAAGCCAGCAGGGAGATGGGAGGCCACGCCAACAAGTCTCGCGATCTTGGGCTTATTTTACTACCATAAGATTACACTCTCTGAAACTATATATCATATATTCTTAAAACCAAAAAGAAATTTTTTTTCCCTGGCAAAACATTTTTTTTAAGGCCGGGGATTGAACTGGGACTGCTTAGCTCTCGGTAAAAAAAGTCTCGCGATCTTGGGCCTCTTCTACTTATGGTATAGGAATTCTGAATTAAAACGAGAATACAAAGTAGAATCTCGCACGTTGCTTCTTCATTATTTTCTACCTTTGACAAAGTCACCTCCGGTTCCAAAGGTGGAGAAAATTTTTTGTAAAAAAGTAAACAAACTTATTAACATTACACTTTTAATAATATTTAAACTCCTCGTTTTATTCTCGCCAAATTTTAAACCAAGTATTCTTGCCATTATAGAGAAAATAGATTTTTTTTTCGAAAAATCACAAAAACTCGTAATTCTTTAAAATCTGAACGTCTTTATCGACTACTGCCAAACTCGATACCAAGCAATCTTATCTTCCCCCTTATTCTTGTAAACAGTTTTAACTTAATAGCTCAAAAATTACAAAAGTTAGAGATAATTTTTTTTTTTAAATACATACTAGAAATAACACACGTTAGCGATTTGGGGGAAAACAGCTGCAAACTGGCGAGGGCTGCGTCTCGACTCGTGTAAAAGTTTTAGGCAGATCAATCAACCCGTTCTCTAGATATAGCTATTTCAATGTTCCATGCTCGTCACAGAGGCACACACACCCGCGCCCGCTCACGGACATTTCTTCTAAATATAATTTCTCGAGGCTTAGGACTTTTTTAATTAGTCTGGCATCGAAACCTAGAAAAAAATGTTATTGACGAAAACAAAACTTCCTTTATGAGAAAGTAAAACAAAATATTCAAGGTAGCACGAACACATTGTGTTTTACTATAAATGATAAAAAAAATAGAAAGATAAATGTCTCAGTTGATTCAGATTATTAATCTTTACATATATATATCGATGATTAGACATATACATACGACTTGAAGGGTTAATTTTATAAATAATTTATTATTGAATGTTTAGCCTTCTTGATCACCACCACTACTCAAAGGTTTAAAAAAAACTGGGATTTCTAAAATAACATGTTACATGGTATAATAATATGACAGTTGTAGTACCTTCTAAAATAAAATTAATTATTATTTAGGCGGTATTAATAATAAATAAAAATCGTACCTCACCGCGATTTTTTACCGAAACTTCGAATACATTGTTAAACGAGGAAAATTTCTAGTCATTGTGATAAAAATGTTATGTATACCTTTACGGCCAAACTTTTGAATGGCGCAAACAGAAGTTTGATCTGAATTGTTTTTGTTATAAATAAAAGAACGTCGAATGGCGAAGGATAAGGATATGATGCAGAAGAATATATACGTACAATTTATTTCAATCAAGTGATTTAATACTACAGTTATTAAAATTCTAACATTATCCGCTTAACAATACATCAATAATGGTTAGAATTAAAATAACTCTCCCAATCGTTTTTACATCGAATATGATGTAATTATTAATCTGAAAAATAGCATTCCTAGAGAACACATTCAACATTCAGTTAACTGTATGCATTCCATAATGTATTGTTAAGAACTAATTATCATGTTTACATCGTTTTAGCTCAAGGATCGTTTTCCCATAAAATATTAAATAAAATAACGATAAATGTAATGCCACATTTAATCGGACATAAGTACATGACGTCTGAAAAACGGATAAACGTTACCATCAGTCTGACAATTTGTCATCTTACCTATAAATGAAAAAAAATGGCTAGTACAGGGATCGAACCAGGATCTCCCAGTTTCCCAGATAGAAGAGAATGCTTCATACCACTCGACCATAGATTCTCTTTTGTATACGTATATACTGCGAAAGTAGATGATTGTTCGAACGCCACCCATATGTTTGCAGAGGATTACAATGTCATTCTTTTCACAATTATCGGTCAATATTCTATCAAAAGATGCATATTCATTTACAATTCCGCTTGCTTTGCGGGATAATTGCATGAATACGAGCGAAAAATATCGCCATCTCAAGCATTTGAGGGCGCGTAAGTCTGAGCGACAACGTAACATCGCCCCATCCATTGGAAGCGCGTTGTTGCGGGAGAGACACCATCCCCCCAAGCGCACACTGTTTGTAGTATAGTAAGAAGGCGGAGCTAACCATGGGGCGGTGAATTTTTGCACACTTATACAGGCAGTGCTTGCGGTGGCTGGGGTGATCACTAACCGATCACCTCAAAAAAGTCTGCCAAATGCTCCCATAAGGCCTAGGCTTCCATGTAAATCTATGTTCGCTGGTTACGCGCACGGTCTCATACGCAAGCTTGATCAAAAATGGCGGAACCAATCAGAAATCGCTTCGACATAGACCAGACTCTTTCTATAAGGACTCTAGGCGAAACGGCCCCCAGCGTCATCTAAACCGTCAGTTAATGTAGAGGACCATGTAGAGCCCAGTAACAGCATACACCGCGCAACAGTTCACCGCGCGCGGCGCCTCTTGGCTTTCCGCGTTGATCGAATGAAATTACAATAATTGAAATCATCACAAACTATATTTGGAATTATAAATAAATCAAATAACGTTGCCTGTCTAAAACCCTTTTTAGTTTGAAAAAAGGCATAGCAGACCGATTTTAAAAAATAGTAAAAGAAAATGCTTTGACTCAAGAAAATCTGATGCTTGAATAGAAACCTAAATGAAAATACATCATTAGAAAAAAAAACATGTGCATTTATAATTATTTGATTAAGAAGTGAATAGTTTAATTAACAAATCAATAATCACTGCTAACATATAATAAATATCAGCAGTTTCTTAAATAAACAAATAAACTAGTTATTTACCGATACTTCACTAATGATGACGGCCTTGCACCAAAGTCTTACGAATTCGCCGCCAGATGTCAATAATTCCACTGCTCCTGGCTCGCCGAGTGACCAAGGCAAGCTAGTAGCAGTAGCAACAGCAGCATCAGTAATTTCGCAGCTATATTGATCAACTTAGATTTTATAAATACGCGGGTTGATACAATCTCACATTATCATTGGTATTTGTCAGTGTTATCTAGAATTTCGTCGAGTTCCGGTGGCTGTTTCTTCGTGCTGCGTACGTGACTCGAGATTCGATACGAAGCAACAAAAATAGTAGGTACTGTACATACGACTACATAATAATACGAAGCAGGTACGTAGGTGGCTTGGTTTGTTTCGTTCGCGATCCAAGTGAACCCGCGAATGAAACGCAAATCATGGTGAATGCGATTGTGTTATCCAATAAATTTGACCCATTACCCAATTTCTATCTCTACTCCCGAAAATCTCACAAGAGAGTTGGGAACGACGACGCATAGAACTAGAAATGTGATAGCCCGCATTTATACGTAGTCACTCGGGAACGAGGATCGAGGCAATTATACAAGCGTTATTGGTCAGGGACTTTAGCCTCTCGGTGTCGATAATGCTAATGCCGAAAACACCATCAAACCACGACTCTGGAGCCGCCGCTATGACTTGAAAAGAAATCACGTTTCACCGATTTTGATTTTGTTACGCTAAAAATTCGTGAGATAACGAACAAGTTGTTGATAGAGTGAAGAGAATTTTTTTTCATCATTCAAAAGTTTTTTGTAAATGCGCTTGCTTCTGAAATACTAAGTTAAGAGCATGGATACAGCTGTAACGATTTGAATCTTGTAACATTTCAAAAATATTTATCATTTTTTGTTTTTTCATTTTTTTTTTAATTTCAAGAAGTTACTATTGTGATTTTTCTGTTTTAATTACCAATATTTAATGGGTTGATTATTCCTAAACAAATAGCTAAAACTCACAGAATTCTTGATGATCCCTCTATAGACATGTTTTCCCAATTTTGTCCTAATCTGGCAAATATATACAACCAGACAATATTTTTCATGACCATAAATTCTTTACTATAGCTGAAAGGTTAAAGTACAAGTCACCATGTCACTCTATGTATTAGACTAAGGTAATTGTTTACAAGAAGGACTTTTCTTAACTTTGTATTTTTTTATTATGTTTGCGCTACAAATGTTTGTTATGACTCCAACAACAACAATCAATAGTGGGAGACAAAAAAATGTAACACACATAAAAAATGTCAAGTTCTTTATATTACGAAAAATAAATTTATTTTATTATGAATGTTTCATTATGTCATTTGGAAATTATTTGTTGTCAAGTGCAATCATTTCCAAAAAATTGTGAATCCGCTGAGTGATCAGGATCACACTGAGCGGTGCCCCCCCTCTGCTCACACATGTACTGTTCCTACATAAATATTTCAACTTTAACATTTAATATTTTAGTTTGGCGAGGAGATTGCTGATTTTGCCAGAGAAAAAAGGTGTTTCCCATTCGAAAAGGCATCCAATGCACCTATTTAGAAGATCATCGGAGTATAGGCTCGAATTCTGAACATTTACCACATAAAGAACTTAGATTTTTTTTGTATGTCATATTTTTCGGTCTCCCCCAATTGATTGTTTTTGGAATCCCAACAAACATTTCTAGCACAAAAATAATTTTAAAATATCAAAATTGGGAAAAGTCCTTCTTGTAAACAATTACCCAGACTGATACTTTATTGTACATGTTTTCAATGTGAACAATTAATATGAACAGATTTCATTGCCAGATTTCTTAAATTCAATAATATGGAAAACTTTGTTGAAAAAATTGTTGTTTGGAAGATATGAATATTGAGGAACTCTTATTACAAACTAAAATTCAAATTTTTGAGTATAGTAATCGCAGATTTATTGATGGACAAAAAGTACATGTGACATGATTAGATGTAGGTAAAATAAAAATCATATAAAGCAAAATTTATGGTAGAATCGTTATAAGTTTAATCCTTATATCAATACCCGAATGTACAACGGATGCTTATGTATGGTCAAACAAACTAATAATTAAAAGTTAAAAGGTACAAGACTAATAATTAAAAGTTCATTTTACTATTGTGAGGTCGTTAAAAAATACTTGTTTCATAAGTCAACATGACACAGAAATTGCATGTTTTGGGAAAGATAACAATAAAGCTAATTTAAACAAGCTTGCGATTACATAAGCATGTTCTGTGAATTATAAATTGGAGTGTTATGTGCAGTGGCATGGTTCTGGTTCAAAAGGTTACATTTGGCAAAAATAGAGTACTGAAAAGAAATTTGGAAAAGTTACAGTCTGCTTTGACTAAGGTGAGGTGTCAATATAACAGCGGTCAAGGTTTGATTTAGTTAAAAATAAATTATTCAGACAAGTAGAAGGTTACAAAACCATTGATATTTTTGCGTTCCAGTTACATAAGTAGTTAAGATGGTTGTATGTCTCTGGAAATACTAAAATCGCAGAAAACAGCACTAGCATTTTTTTGGAGGGTGACCAATTGATCAAAGTTGATATTCTTCTAACACCACTAGCAACAAATGTTGCGGGTTCAACATCACTAGTAACTATTGTTGCAAAAGTAATTTTTTAAATAAAACTTATCAAGGATGTTACTCTTGACCATGATAGCTTTAACTCTGGTAAAACTGTTCTTCTGAGTGTGACAAATTGACCAAAATTCATTTCACCAAGGGACCTCTGACTTGAAAGCGGTCCCTCAACCTTTTGTATTTTTCAGGTAATCCAGACGAGCACTTTTATCGCGAATTTTATGGAGTCTTTAAGCAATTTAATAGTCATCGGTCATATCATTGTATCTAGCGTCATGCCAACTATGTATATCGGGTGCCTAGCGTTGACCCGACACAAGTCTTCCTGTCAAACGACATCTGTGTGTATATCTATACTATAATTCTTAAAGTGTGGATTTCCGTCCCTTCAACTCCTCTAAGACGGAGCGTGCTAGGAAGGTGATCTTGGACATTTCGGAAAGGTCTCCTGATTTATATGTCAACGCAACTATTTTCAGCTCTTCAAGTTGAGTCTTTAAGGAGTTACGGACATTTGAATTTTCTAACAGTATTATTGTATTTTGACGTTTAATTTTTATTTTTAAAAAAGCAGTTATTCTTCGTAGTAGGTATAGCTTGCGCTTTTTAAAAAAAGAAAAGGTTACTATGATACGGTGAACAGAAATGTCTGTTTTTGTTTGACATGAATTTTCAAATGCAATTCACATTTTAGTAAAGCAGTAAACACAAATTCTATTTGAAAATCATAGCATTTGGTTTTATTTAAGGTAACGATGCTAAAAATGAACCTGGGCGAAGCCGGTTACGATACTAGTTGTATATAAATATTATCAGGGGTACAAATTGAAAATGCGGGTTTGATAACAGATGGCGTTACTAACGCTATACGCATCAGGCAGTACTGTGACTATGTTCATGTCAAAGCTACGTCTTATAGCTTTAATTTTCAGTATGTGTCAATTTGTCGCAGTGTCAAATTCATAGTTTTTTTGAGCTCTCAATATGTCGAGTTTCGTGCCAACAAAACAGCATTTGCGGGAAGTTTTAATTTACTTCTTTAATTTGAAGAAAAGTGCTGCTGAAGCACATCGATTGGTCTCCGAGGCTTATCCGAGTCATGTTCCATCGGTTTCAACGTGCGAGAGATGGTTTGTGCGGTTTAGAAGTGGTGATTTTGACGTTGAGGACAAAGAGCGGCCGGGCCAAGTGAAAAAGTTTGAGAATGCTGAATTGGAGGCAATACTCAATGAAGACTCGTGTCAAACTCAACAAGAGCTCGCAGATTCATTGGGAGTGACACAACAAGCCATTTCCCATCGTATAAAAGCCCTCGGAATGATCCAAAAGCAAGGACATTGGGTGCCGTATGAGCTGAAGCCGAGAGACGTCGAGCGCCGTTTTTTTGCATGCGAACTGCTGCTCGAACGGCAAAAACGGAAGGGTTTTTTGCATCGCATTGTCACTGGTGATGAAAAGTGGATCCATTACGATAACCCGAAGCGCAAAAAATCATATGGTTACCCCGGCCATGCATCATCATCGACGGCCAAACCAAATATTCACGGCGCCAAGCTCATGCTCTGTATTTGGTGGGACCAGCTGGGTGTGGTGTATTATGAGCTATTGAAATCGAACGAAACCATCACAGGAGCACTATACCGAACTCAATTGATGCGTTTGAGCCGCGCACTCAAAGAAAAACGGCCACAATACGAGCAAAGACACGACAAAGTAATTTTGCAACATGACAACGCTCGGCCACATGTTGCAGCGCCGGTCAAAACATACCTACAAACGCTGAAATGGGAAGTCTTACCCCACCCGCCGTATAGCCCAGATATTGCTCCTTCCGATTACCACCTTTTCCGATCGATGACACATGGCCTAGCTGACCAGCGCTTCCATTCTTACGAAGAAGCCCAAAAATGGGTCGATGACTGGATAGCAGCCAAGCCGGCCGAATTTTTTCGCGACGGTATCCGTAAATTGCCAGAAAGATGGGAAAAAGTTGTGGCTAGCGATGGACAATACTTTGAATAATTAATTTGTTTCCATTTTTTCAGAATAAACGTTCAAAAATAGAAAAAAATCCCGCATTTTCAATTTGTACTCCTGATATGTACAGTCCATATATGCTATATAAAGCATTATTTGTCAATTGGGTTATTATTGTTAGTTCACCTCTCTGATATTTGATAACATCTGCAAGTTTATAGAGCTTATTGATAGCAACTTCTTTAAGTTTAGACAAATTTTTAAATGCATTAATTTCGAGTATATCGTGAAACCTTCTGTTGCTGAAAAAATGTTGAACAGAATTTTTTTAAATTCTATGTAAACGTAATGAAAATTATGTTTTTCATCCAAAAACACACCTTCAATTTGACTACTTACAAACTCGACAAAACAATTGCCAAAACAATATTTCAACCTGTAAAATCCTATAAAAACGACAATGGTGTAGAAAGAACATTTTTCACGGGAAACTATCGGCTGCTAGAAAAACGTCGAATACAGATTTTGTTTTCTTATAAAGGAAGCTTTCTTTTCATGAAAAACATTATTTAAGATTTTCATGTCAGATACTCAACATTTTTTAAAACGTCGAAAATGATTAAAAAAAAATATTTGGATGGATGTGTGTATGTATTTTGAGACTTCATAAAATTTAAACATCTTTACCTCAAGAAGTATTTGATCAGTCGAACCAACATTCGGCAATTAAGTTGAAGCGGTAACGTCCCTCTATTCCATATATTTTTTGTCAAAATTGATGCATGAATTGAAATCGTATGACAATTTAAATTTTCGAAAAAATGTCAGGATTTAGAATTTTTCTCAAAAGGAACGTCGACATAACTCACATAAACGTTAATCCGCTCTATTCGATTTTTCTGCAGGAACGAATCAATATTTAACGGTACGAGATATCAATTTGGTGACATTTGGTAGAAGGAAATGGGATTAAAGTTTCGACACGTACATAATATTGTTCACAAATATTCAGTATTATTTGGTAAAAATGTATAGAGCCGTTCGAATTTTATAAAACAAAGAAAGTTTATGTTGAGGACTGCTGAGACTTTTGAAAATAAATGGCTTTTCACACTGGTAACTCAGCATGAACTCGTTATTGGTTACGATGTTTATTAAAATATATTAACGCTCATAAGTAATTGCCCACCCGTAGAATTTTATAACCGCACTTAGATAGCGGCGTCAAAAAAAGATAATCGAATTTTGCAAGAAGCATTTTTAAGGACACAAATTCAACGTTATTTGGCTTTTTTAGAAAGTTTTTTACGATTATTTTTCGACCCGGTACGCACTTTTGAACGTGGCCAATTTGCGGCTATTTTTTGGCTGTCGCAAATTAGATGCAGAACTTGTGGAAGTTTCCGTTCTTGATATTATGTCCTAAGTCCTATAATTCTCGAAATAAGCTACTCCACTCATCAAAGTTACGACCAAAAATGTTTAAAAAAAGGTCAAAAAATGCTGAAAAATTTTTAGCTAACCCAGTATGAATTCATGCAACTCTTTACCCTCTTTACATTTCCTGCGAAATCCTATAGTTTTACGGTTACGCTGAATTTACTAAAATATGTCTTTTTTAGCCAAAAATCAAATACTAGCGCGAAAAAAAATAGCACGAAACTTTCTTAAAAAACGAAATTCAAGGTTTTTCTATCTTTTTTCAGTTTGTCATGGAAAAAGCCAATGAAAAAAATTTCCGCATATTCTGCGCCTAATTTTCGGTAGCCAAAAAATAACCGAAACATGTCCACGTTCAAAGGTGTGTACCGAGTCGGAAAAAAATCGTAAAATACTTTCGAAAAAAAGCAGAATGAAACGATATTTGTCCCTTTTCAAACGCCTCTATGCCAAATTCGCAAAAATTCAATTATCTTTTTTTTTTTTTGACACCGCTATCTAACTTTTAGTACGGCTTGTAACGGTATTTTACGTTATCATCACCCTTAAAGGGTTTTACTTCGAACTCGAGCAGGGAGGAAATTAATATAGGCTTCAGTATTAGGTAAAAGTATGATTTATTAGACACATTAGACAGATAAATAATTTGTATGATAATTAAATATACTCCTTTTTAGTTTTGGTGATTATGCACCTTACAAAAAAACTTGACCCGGGCTTACGCATGCCGTTATAATCGTGTTCGCAATAAGTAGGAGATTTTATATTGAAGTATTGAAATATTTTCTTAAGTTATATGGTAGTATAGTTTCTACATAAGGAAACAGCCTGCTGGGCTTGCCATCGTTAGTATATCTATATTGGCTCTGTCATTATTCCTCGCCTTCGGAGGTATTCTATACCTATATTGAGTGGACTGTAGTGGGACAGAGCTCTCGCTCGAGCTCTCCTGGCTACGCAATCTACTCGCAGGTCCCGCCGCTGTGCCGGTGGAGGCGTCAGCGCGGTGCATCCTCGGTGCATCGGAGCATCGGAATAGTGACAGGAGCGTCCCTAGCTAATTTTTAGGGTGTTTTTTAAGTCCCTTATGGATTTAGTATAATTTCATCCATACCACACTGGTTACTTTTTGAGGTGAGATCTCGTTGGCTTGGATACTCTACTACTTAAATGACTGGTGGCTCAGTAGTTGACCTTGGAAGATCGTTCGTTTTCGCTGGGCCAGAGGTACCAGGCCTGGTCCTTCGAGTGGTTCGGTTTTAGAGGCTTCTCCCTTGGTTGACTAGGTGGTCCTTCTTTAGCTGGATGGCTGGTCCTCTCTTTGGTTGGTCAGCTGGTCCTCCTTTGGTTGGTTAGCTGGTCCTCCTGTGGTAGATTCCGGATGTTGGCAAAAGTCTGTGAACAGAATGCTCCCCGACTGTGGTATGTCGTCCCCTTTTGTACCGACTTCCCCGCTCTTCTTCCAAGTTCTGCCGGTATAGCAGGGTATTGCTATATCTGCTAGTCGTCCTGTAGTCCATTTGTCCCGTTAATCTCCTCTCCTTGGTTATAGTGATTTAGCGTGTTCCTTTTAGATTGTTCTTCATACGTTTCTGGAGATTATAGTATTACTGCTTGGTAGTATAACTATAGCTCGAGTAACGGTAGTTGGTCTTTATAGGTGTGCGTGCTGTGTGGTATGGATCTCTGTGTTTGTGTGTGTGGGTCTCGTTTAGGCTAGTCATTCTGGCGGTATATTTAATTATGAGACGAATTTGTCGTCTTACTGTCCCCCGATCCGAGGTGAATTCCTTGAATCGAGGATCAATTTTCTTTCTTTATTTCTACTTTGAATTTATCTGTCTTCTGTTTTGTTTCTTAGTGGTCTATCTTTACTATCTCTTCGAATCTCTCTTGTTTATTAGTTCTATAGGTGTTCTTATTTTATCTACTTATATGTCTAACTTACTTATTCTATTCTTATTCTTATCGCTAGTCTATCTCTTCGTGCTTTTATTTAATTTATCTTCTCTACTAATTTATTCTATGTCTTATTTTCTATCGCTTGTCTATCTCTTCGTGCTTTAATTTATTTTCTCTACCAACTTATTCTATGTCTTATTTTCTATCGCTTGTGGCAGGTTCTAAAAGTAAATGTGTAGACATAATTAGAGTTTCAAAAAAAAAATCTTTTTTTTTTTCGTTTATTTATTTTTCTATATATACATATTAGGTTTTTATTTTGTTTTTATTCGTTATTTAGTTCCATTTCTTCCCATTCGTGGTAGGTCGTGGCTTCGGAAATTCGGTCTTCGGTGTCGTATCCCGAATCGTCGGACTCTTCTTGTAGGAAGTAGGGATCGATGAGCATCCCTCCGTCTGTTCCCCAATCGTATCGAGGAGGGTTTTCTCCTCTAATTGCTACTCCTAACGCAATTAATTCCTCGCTGAGGAGTAGGATGTCACCGGTTTCCCGTCTTGTCCAGCATTCGACCCATTTGGCTTCGACGAAGGTTTCGGTTAGATAGACGATAGTATTCCATGTGGCGCCGTTCATTACTTCTCTTATGATGGAGAGTTCCTCCATGGTCCCCAGGCCGCCCGGGGGCCGGATTTGATCTAGCCCTACCGGGATGGCCTGGAAGGCAATGTAGGTGGCTTCTTCCGGTGTTGTGTAACAGGCGTTTATCTGGTCCGCCTGATCGATGGCGAGATCGCCCAACCAAATTAAGATATCTCCCTCTGGGCTCTCTTCTGTGGTCATGAGACCACGATAACATTTTTCGTCACAGCGATATAAAATGTGTCTTCCAATAAAGTCCTCTCCTGGCTGGAGTTGCCTGATCCCTGGTGTATTGATGGGTAGATCTTCAATATCGGTAATGAAATTCTCTCTTACTCTTTCTTCTGCATCTTCTTTATAAATGTAGAAGCGCTGAGGATCAGCGATACTCAGAATTTCTGTTCGCTGGTATTCCCCTCGTAGGTTGTTCACTGGGTAGTTCCGATACATTTTTGTTGTTTTGATGTTTATCGGTGGTTGATTTGATTTATACTGTCGTTCTTATTTAAATTTTGGCCCGCGATGCTGCTATTCATCCCCTCTCTCTTCCAGGTTCCTACCCTCGGATGTTATCGTCCGTGATTTTGATTCGACCGTCACCGTCTATGGGATATTTTAAATCCCAGCGTTTGACTTTATGTGCCATTTCCGAAACTTGTAATATTTTTCCTCTCCAACTTTTAATTTTTTTGTTTTTTATTGTTATTCTTCTCAGTTCCCGGATTTTTTTGTTTAATTTGCATCTTTCCTTTGATTTCATTTTGGTATTTTATTTTTCCTACTTATCACCGTTAGCGTTGGGTCGATACTGGTTATCGATCTATGATTACTCTATTTATTACCGTTCGTAGTCCTCTTATCGGGGATTTGTTTATCTTCGGTGAATGAGTAGGGACGGTCTTTGCTGGATCCTTCGGTCGATTGTTTATCCTCGGTGTTCGGTGTGTTGTTGATCGACCCGTGGTACTGAATGTTTAATTTATCCTTAGAGTGGATGAATTGAGAATTTGCATATTTTTAATTTATGTCTATAGTTCCTGCCACAATCAAATTTCTTATTCTAATTTCTTATTTCTAATTTTCTTATGTCTTTTGCTCTAATCCTATGATCGATTTCTATTTATTCTTATTACTATTCTAATTTTTATTATTATTACTTTTTATCTTATCCTGGTGCTTTTTATTTCTACTCTGTCTCTTTATTTTCCTTTTCCTCTGTGTCTATCTCTGTACGGCATTTTGTCATGAGGCTGGCATGAAATTTTCCGCAGACTTTTCTAGTGAGAGGATCTACTAGTAAGTAGGTCGCTAGATCCACGCATTTGTCTATGAGGTATGGACCTTCTCGTAGAGGCAAGAATTTTGAGGTGATTTGATTCGCGGGATCCGATACATTTAAAGCCTTTACTAACACTTGACTTCCTTCTTCGAAGTTTGTTAGTCGGTGTGTGGCATTTAATCGTTCGGCCCTTTTTGCCCCTTTTTGTATTATTCTTTCTCGGGCTATTTCGATTTTAGCCTCGTAGGTCAATGGGTCGTCCTCCTCACTCGCTGGTATGCCCAACCATTTATTCCACAGTCGGACGGGCTTTTTACCCCGTTGTAGTTCTGTGGGTGTAATTCGGTGGTATCGTGGTGGGATTCGTTAATACAGTCTTGTACTACTTGAACCCATTTATACCAGCCAGCGTGGTTTTCTTTCAAAAACGTCCGGAAAAATCGTCCTAGTTCACGATTGGCTCTCTCCACGATATTCCCTTGAGGATGACGTATGGAGGAAAATACAGCCTTTATCTTCTCTTCTTCCAGTTTTTTTAACCAGTTTTTCGCGGTAAATTGCGTTCCATGGTCGAACTGGATCCGTGCTGGTTTTCTGAGCTATGGGATGTAGTCGTTGAAAATCCTTTTGATTACCGTTGTCGTGTTTGCCTTTCGCATGGGAAACAATACCACATATTTGTTAAATGCATCGATGGTGACGAGAATATGCTTTACTCCCCCTATTGAGGTGGGGAGTGGTCCATAGAAGTCGATAGAGACCAAGTCCCCCGGCTTCTCAGGAATAATCGTCTGCATTTCAGCAAAATTGGTTTGTGTGGTTACTTTGCTGCGTGGGCAGATATCACAACATGCCAGGAGCGATCGGATGCATTTTCCTAGGTGGGGATACGAGAAGTCTTCATCGAGAATTCGAAAACATTTTCTTGCTCCAATGTGCCCATAGAGTTCGTGACATTCTAGGATTAATTTTCGCACTAAACATTTTGGCAGCATGACCTTCCAGATTTTATTTTTGGTCTTTTTCTGGAGGATTCCTTCTTGTAGCCGGAATTTTTTTTCTTCTTCAGTTGTTTCTTCTTTTTCCAAAAATGCCATGATGTCACCAAGATCTTTTTGGTCTCTCTGAAGTTTCGCAATTTGTTTTATTTCCTTGATCAATTCTTTTGAAGCTTTGCGTGCCAAGGTTGCTCCGATCACTACTAACCCTTTATTGTTCCTTTCGTATCCTTCCATTCGGCTCAGAGTGTCAGCAACAGCATTTTTGTGTCCTTCGAGGTGTTCTATATTCAGATTATAATCCTGAATTGATAGTTTTTATTTGAATCTCAGCACCTCGTAGATATGTCCTGAATTTTTCTAAGGCCCATACTGTTACTAATAACTCTTTTTCGGTGGTCATGTAGCCGTGTTCTGCCCCCTTAAGAGTCCGGCTTGCGAATGATATAACTTCGCTCTCTCCTTCCTTGTTCTTCTGTGATAGGATGGCTCCAAGTGCATATCCGCTGGCGTCGGTTGTTAATATGTATGGTTTCCTGATGTCTGGGAATCGAAGGATGAGTGCTTCGCAGAATAGGTCTTTAACTCGATCGAAACCTTTTTGTTGTGTTGATTCCCATTTCTATCTCACTCCTTTTCTTAGCAATTCCAATAGTGGATCAGTCTCGTGTGCATGTCGGTTTGTAAATTTCGTGTAGAAATTTATCAAACCTAGAAATCCTCTTAATTGTTTTAAATTTTTCGGAGCAGGATATTCCTTAATAGCCCGTATTTTCTCTGGATCTGGATTGAGTCCTTCCGTTGTGAGAATGTGGCCTAAAAAGGATACTTCTTTTCGGAAAATGTGTGACTTTGTGAATTTTAATGTCATTCCGTTCTCCTTAAAACGTTTAAAAAGGATCTCGAGGTGCATGAGATGCTCATTATGGTCTCTAGATAATACTAGTAAATCGTCGACAAAATTAATGACGAAATGTAATTCGCTTAACACTACGTCAAGTGCTCGAATTGAGCTTGCCGTGCTGGTTTTTAATCCAAAAGGCGTGACCGTGAACTCGTAACACTTTCCATTGTGTTGAAAAGCAGTGTATTTTCTAGAGTCTGGGTGTAGTGGAATTTGCCAGAAACTACTTGTGACATCCAACGTTGAGATGACGGAATTTCCTCCGCATCTCTGAAAAATTTCCTCGATGGGTGGTGCGTTGTTGTGGTCATTTACCAGATAGTTGTTTAGTTCTCTGGCATCTAAACACAATCGCACACTCTCATCGTCCTTGGTCACTGGCATTAACGGATTTATGTAGATACTATTTGATTTTTGATTCACACCGTAGTCGAGCATTTTTTCGATCTCTTGTTGCACTCGATCTCGTTGTGCCAGCGCCACTGGATATGATCGATGGAAGTATGGCTTTGGATCCTTGAGTATAAGGTGGTGTACATACTTAGACATCCTTCCGGGTCTTCGGTCGAATACTTCTTGATTCCTCTCAATGATTTGTTTGAAGGTCGTTTTTATTTTAGTTTCTAGATCGTGGCATTCCTTCATCTTTTCCTCGAATTCTACCTCCGATAATTGGAATTCGAGGGGTGTTGGTAGAGATTCTTCCCGTATGGCACACGTTTCTCTACTTCCTTCCTTATGTTTTACGCCAGGGTTTAACAATTTCCATAATCCTTCTTCTAAATTAGCTACGACCTTGTCTTTAACTGCCAGACATTTACTGTGAGCATCGACGGAAATTTGTAGTTTTATCATCCCGTCGATCCCAATGAAGATAGGTCGTAGTAATTTTGGGACAACTAGTAACTGCAGTACTCCGTCAGATCCGTATGTTTTTGCTTCCACCATTATTTGTTTTTTTACTCTTTCCGCTTCCCCTCCAAACGCGCCTACAACCTTTGTCGAAGTGACTGGCAGTGTGAGGCATTTCTCGAATTTCTCATAATACTGTTTAAAAAATTCTTCAGAAATACAGCTCACCTCACTGCCGCTGTCAATCAGACTGTTCACAGATAGTCCCTCGATTCCTACTGGAATTTCTGGACACCGGGGGTATATATCATCATACCATTTCCCCTCTTTCTTCGGTTCTTCTCGTAAAATTCTCGTAGATCCTCGGTGACTGTGAATACTTGGTACTTCCTCGCATCTTGGTCATTGCCGCTCTTTCGTGTTGCCTGTTCTTTGGACGTCTCCCGCTGATCATTAGAGGTACTTGGGGTTGCGATCCCTTGTTCCCGTTCAGATGATTCCAGCATCATGGTATCCTTTGGAATGGCTTCACTAGTGGATGGCTCACTGGCGATTTTCCCTTTGTCTGTCTTCAATTTTTCTTCTTCTTCTTCACTTTTCATCACTCTCCGTTCTTTTCTTTTGATTTCTTTTTTCTACAGTTACTTGTTCCTTTCGTCCTTGTTTTTCCTTTTTATTTACCGTTGCACCTCGTTTTTCTCTTTCTTTTTTGAATTTCGGTACGGGTGCAACGTCTAAGCGTTTCCCGGATTTGTATTTTGGGATACGCTTAGTTGTGCTCGCATTCCTGGTGTAATTGTGTTTTCTATAAGTGGTCCAGGGGGATTCTTTGACTGGTGGTGGTGGAGGTGCCTGTTGCCATGGTGTCGCTCCCTGGTTATACGTTCCTTGTGGCGTGGGTGGAGGTGTGGTGTATGACGGTGGTGGTCTCTGCGCCGCCTGTTGCCATGTTGTGTGTCCTCCATTGCCATTCTGGGAAAAGGTCTGCTAACGTGGTCGGCTGTCAGGAACTCGCGGTGGTTGCCACTCGTTCCTTGGTGGTCCCCGCCGTCCCTGGTCCCTTGGTCCCCCGCGTCCTTGAAAATCCCTCCTCTGGTGCCCTCTCTTGCTATTGAGAGGCCCTGCCATGTCAATGCTTTCGAGAAGTTCGAGGAATTCTGGAACGTTACTGATCTGCCGGATCCGGACGGCACATCTCACCTCTTCGTCAAAATGTCGGGCTAGGCGACGAATAATGGCCTCGTCCGACATCTTTTCTTCGAGGTCTCTCGCGTTGACAAAGATAAGGGTGGCGTATTCAGCCCTGGTGCGATTTTGTCCTTCTGTTTCGTAGGTACCAAACTCAAGGTTGCTACGGACTTTGTCTTGCATTTCTCGAGTCCAGTAGCGTGCAGTAAATGTTGTTGCAAATTCCGAAAAATTTTGCACGCTACCTTCCACGAGATGCCACCAGTTCTTTGCTTGGCCCTCCAGTGCGTCCTGCATGAAGATGTGTACGTCTGATCCTTCGATCCCTCCTGCCTCACAATACTCTTGGAGTTGTTTGAGAAATTTCGTAGGACGTTGTTTTCCGTCTGCAGCAAATTTCGGAGTCCTTTGAGTAGATGCCTGGAGACGAGTGAGGTTGCCTATTTGGAAAGTCGACAAACCATGAGCGGAATTATTCATGCCTGTGGACACACGCTGTTCCAGTTCCTTAATCCTATTTGCATGTTTTTCTGTCGTGGTTTGGTTCTTTTTTACCCGTGCCATGGCCTCTTTCATCTCCTTGTCTAGTCTTGCTACAATGCTTTGCTCGTTGACAATGATATTCCTCTGATAATTATTGACAACTTCTTGTTCTTCGATTATTTCTCGACGGACTGTTCCGATTTTGGTATCCTCCCGTTTGTCACTCTCGAGTATGTTGGTTTTTATGTGCTCGTTCAGGTTTTCTCGGAGTGTCGCTGTCCCCAAGACATAGGAATCGTTGCCGTCGTCTAATTTAGCTTGGATCCTTTCTTGACCTTCCTTCATGGTTTGAAGGAAAGCCATAATTTGGCTCATGTTCACGGGATCTGGAACGACCGTCAGGGTGTCCCCTAGCCTTGGCGTAGATCGCCCCTCCTGGAGTTCACCCGGTGCATTGGTTTCCATCGTTTCGTTCGGAATTTCCGATAGCCTAGCGATTTCTTCCCGATTTTGCCTTCGTTGTTGCCTTAATATACCGTCCGCTGTTGTGGATTCCCACTCTAAGGAACGTCCTAATAACGACGTATTTAGTTCCACGCTAGCGTCGAGTGCTGCTCGTTACACCAGTCTTTGAGCGAATATTGATTCGAAACTCACAATTATGGTACTTGTTACCCAATATCAGCCTTTCTTTCCTATGTTCGAGTCCCTGTTCGGGCGCCAAATGCAACGGTATTTTACGTTATCATCACCCTTAAAGAGTTTTAGTTCGAACTCGAGCAGGGAGGAAATTAATATAGGCTTCAGTATTAGGTAAAAGTATGATTTATTAGACACATTAGACAGATAAATAATTTGTATGATAATTAAATATACTCCTTTTTAGTTTTGGTGATTATGCACCTTACAAAAAAACTTGACCCGGGCTTACGCATGCCGTTATAATCGTGTTCGCAATAAGTAGGAGATTTTATATTGAAGTATTGAAATATTTTCTTAAGTTATATGGTAGTATAGTTTCTACATAAGGAAACAGCCTGCTGGGCTTGCCATCGTTAGTATATCTATATTGGCTCTGTCATTATTCCTCGCCTTCGGAGGTATCCTATTCTATACCTATATTGAGTGGACTGTAGTGGGGACAGAGCTCTCGCTCGAGCTCTCCTGGCTACGCAATCTACTCGCAGGTCCCGCCGCTGTGCCGGTGGAGGCGTCAGCGCGGTGCATCCTCGGTGCATCGGCGCATCGGAAATGCGACAGGAGCGTCCCTAGCTAATTTTTAGGGTGTTTTTTAAGTCCCTTATGGATTTAGTATAATTTTATCCATACCACACTTGTTTTTTTTTGAGGTGAGATCTCGTTGGCTTGGATACTCTACTACTTAAATGACTGGTGGCTCAGTAGTTGACCTTGGAAGATGTTCGTTTTCCCTGGGCCAGAGGTACCAGGCCTGGTCCTTCGAGTGGTTCGGTTTTAGATGCTTCTCCCTTGGTTGACTAGGTGATCCTTCTTTAGCTGAATGGCTGGTTCTCTCTTTGGTTGGTCAGCTGGTCATCCTTTGGTTGGTTAGCTGGTCCTCCTTTGGTAGATTCCGGATGCTGGCGAAAGTCTGTGAACAGAATGCTCCCCGACTGTGGTATGTCGTGCTCTTTTATACCGACTTCCCCGTTCCTCTTCCAAGTTCTGCCGGTATAGCAGGGTATTACTATATCTGCTAGTCGTCCTGTAGCCCATCTCCTGTAGCCCATCTCCTGTAGCCCATCTCCTGTAGCCCATTTGTCCCGTTCATCCCCTCTCCTTGGTTATAGTGATTTAGCGTGTTCCTTTTAGATTGCTCTTCATACGTTTCTTGAGACTGTATTACTGCTTGGTAGTATAACTATAGCTCGAGTAACGGTAGTTGGTCTTTATAGGTGTGCGTGCTGTGTGGTATGGATCTCTGTGTTTGTGTGTGTGGGTCTCGTTTAGGCTAGTCATTCTGGCGGTATATTTAATTATGAGACGAATTTGTCGTCTTAGGCTATACATTTCGACAGGCGGGCTAATACTTATGAGGGTAGTACAGGGTGTCCGCCGGGAAGATATACTACTTTGTTTTGCCGCCATTTTGGTAAACGTTAGTCTTGACAGTTCATATTTGGCAGTCGTGAAGTAGACACGTGGCAAATTTATTATGGAAAAATATTCGATAAACCATCGTGTTTTAATCGTTAAAAGCTCGCCCATGACAGCTCGCCCATGACAACCCCGATTTTCATGAAAAAATCATAATGAGTGACGAGGCACATTTTCATTTAAATGGATATGTGAATAAACAGAATAGTCGGTTCTGGGCAATGGAAAACCCTCAAATTATTCATGAGTCACCTTTACATCCATTAAAAGTGACAGTCTGGTGTGCAATTTGGTCAGGAGGAATCATTGGACCTTACTTCTTTGAAAATCAAAACGGCGTAACGGTAACTGTGAATGGGGAGTGATATCGTGATATGATTGAAAACTTTTTAACGCCACAACTGCATGCTTTGGGTTGATTAACATGTGGTATCAACAAGACGGTGCCACATCGCATACAGCCAGGATTACAATGGAATTACTGCGAGACCTCTTTCCACAACAAGTTATTTAAAAAAATGGTGATGTTGATTGGCCTCCACGGTCGCCTGATTTGACTGCTCCGGACTTCTTTTTGTGGGGATATCTAAAAAGCAAGGCTTATGCAAACAAACCAGAAACGCTTGAGCAACTAAACAAAATATTCGTGATGAAATTAATGAAATACCGCGTGAAATGTGTGAGAATGTAATGAAAAATGTGCTCAAAAGGGCTCGCATTTGTGAGGCTAACAGAGGCGGACATTTATCTGATATTGTATTCCATACATAATTGCCGACATTAAATAAAACATTTATCAATATAAGATCCATTCTCTTTCATTTAATCAAAAATTATAAACAAACAAAGTAGTATACCTTCCCGGCGGACACCCTGTATATGTGAAAACAGTGACATTTTCGGACGCTTTAACTTTTTAAATTTCGTGACCACTTCAGTTTCGATTAACTTTAATTTTTACAATTTATTTTTAAAGAAGAATGCAAAGTATAACATTTTACATTGTTTGCGCCTAATTTTCCAACGAAACCAATATTGATCAACATATTTCCATAAAGAGGTGGCTTTGTGAAAAATAGAAAATAATAAAAAAATGTTTAACAAAATTCTATTTTGCATTTTTTTTTAAATTTATACACATTTTCTTATGAACTTATAGTCATAATGCTACTAACCATAAAACACCGAAAAGCGAAAATTTTTGAAAAATTCGTTTGTTCATCGAAAAACGGCTTTAATTTGACTACTAATTTTACAGAATAATCGACGACTAGTGCAGATTTACCAACAAAAAATCACTATCATTGCGCGTACTATGGTTATGCAATAAAAAATTCGAAGTTAAATCCTATAGAAACGATAATTTTTAAACAAGTGTGAAGTTTTTTTATTGCCCAGACATTGCACTGTTGTCAATTTTATCGTAGAGTCTGTACAAATCACCGATCATCCTGTGAATTTGGTACTCAAATTGAAAATGAGAACTACAAATTCATTGAAAAGTGTGTAAAAATTTACTCTCTGATCGAAAAGTGGCCGGAATTTCTGATTTAAACGTGCCACCCTTGAGATATTGTCAAAATAATTTTTTTTTAGGTTAGTACATCTGTCAGTTGTTTACAAGTCACGTTTAAGCGCAATGTGTCAGATAGTTTGTGCGTAATAGCTTTGGAAACAAGTGATTGTTTGGTGTACTCTGCGAATTTCGCTATGTCGAATTTAGTTGAGCAAAGAGTGTGCCTGAAATTTTGTGTTTCTAACAAAATATCATGTGTCAAATGTTAACGGTAGCCTACGGGGACTCGATAGTGTCGAAAAAACAAGCATACGAGTGGTACAAAGAGCTTAAAGCGGGCCGTACTGTGGTTGATGATTTGCCTCGTTCCGGTCGTCCATCCACCTCTGTGACTGACGAAAACGTCGAAAAAGTTGAGAAAATTGTGCTCGAAGATCGTCGTGTAAACATCAGGGGCCCAACAGTACATAAGGAGTATTATGTAAGCGTACTAAAGCGTTTGAGGGAAAATGTTCGTCACAAGAGGCCGGAATTGTGGAAAAACAACTCGTGGTTTCTTCACCACGTCAATGCACTGGCTTAGACGTCTCATCTTGTACACGACTATTTGACCAAAAACAACGTTTATACCGTTCCGCAAGCTCCGTATTCACCTGACATGGCCCCGTGTGACTTTTTCCTGTTCTCATGACTCAAGTTACCACTTCGCGGAAAGCGATTGAGGCGACAAAGGAGAATTCGCAGAAGGAGCTGAAGGCGATTCCAAAATCGGCCTATGAAAAGTGTTTTAAAGATTGGTAGAAGCGTTGGAATATCCGTGTTACCTACGATGGAGATTACTTTGAAGGGAATAAAATTAATATCGATGAATAATTGAACCGTTTTCGTTTTATTGACAAATTGCGGGTACTTTTTGATCATAAGTTAAAAGAGTTATGCTATGTAATACTAATTAAGCAACCGATAGTTTCCACGTTATGTCAGCTCGAATAAAAACTGCCTTTCCTAAACAGCTGCATCTTTACGTCTAAAAAAAATCTCAGAAGGTCTTCTCAACTAGCATTACAAGCTATATGTCAACACTTTGTGGTCACTTGGGGTTATAATGATTGCAATGATTTCAGCGTTGAAGTTGGGATCAAAGAGATGTCGAAGAAGCTAGAATGACCACATTCGAATTTCAGGATATAACCTACCCCATATTTAACGGCTAATTAAAGACTAATTAAGTGCTGCTAAAATAATTTTTCCGCTCCACCCCTAAGGGTAGATACGTGTGAACTTTCTGAGTGACAATTCAGCTAGGATGACCACCTAACCTAATTTAATTAAATTAATTTAACCTAATTAGTCTTTAATTAGCCGTTAAATATGGGGTAGGTTTTATCCCGAAATTTTTATGTTGTCATTCTAGCTTATTCGACATATCAAAGAGAACCCAAGTGACTACGCTCGGTTAACAAATATTGAATAGGTTAGTAGTATGTGTATCCGTTTCCTCCATCCCACTCTTTCCCCCGCCATGCGACCACCACCACTACTTTGCTATCCACCGCTCCCCGCACTCTGTTGAAGCAGAGTGGATCAAGTAGAGCGCTGCTGGCACTTGGAGAGAGTGTGTGATTGAGAAGGGTGGAATAAACGGATACACATACTTGAAAAATTAATAATATTTTTAACTCACCCTTACATTTGTTGACGGCTGTTATGACAGCGCTCCACCCCTGGTTACGATTTCTATCACACGCAAACACACACGCACACCACTATATCACTCAATTATTAGCATCTGGGAGTACGGGTTTATCAAACCCCTCATCCACAGCGCCCCCACATCCCCATGCGCATCATTCATCAAACCCACCCGTGGAACACTGTCGCCGTCCACGTGAGTCATCATCATGGCGATTAAGAAGTCGCTACCACACGCTTCCTCGAGGAGTGGCTGGTATCCTAAGTCGTCAACACGGTCGAGACGATATATAGGACACACCATGAGTAGCGCCAGTAGCATACTGCAGAGTGGTTCGTGGAGTATTAGGTGCAGCCATTCAATATATTGGGTCTGGGAAAAAGTTCGTGACGTTTTTCCCGATAGATGGCATCAATTGCAAATAAGTCAGGAAACACAGATCGCAGCGACATCACTAAATGCTCGTTGGAAAGGTGACACTTCGAGCGAAAATGGAGAAAAGTAATAAAAAATTGCGCTATATTTTGCAATATTATTATGACAAAGAGAAGAACGCTGCGCAGGCTTGCGAAAAAAATTGTGCTGTGTACGGTGAAGGTACTTTATCAAAATCTGCTGCGCGAAAATGGTTCGCTCGCTTTTGCTCTGGTAATGTTGATGTGAAAAATGAGTCACACTCTGGTCGTCCAATCACTGAAAAAGCTGATTAAATTCTTGAAAAAGTCCAGCAAGATAAGCATATCAGCAGTGTCGATATTGGTATCGAGCTAGGCATTGACCACAAAACTGTTTTGAACCATTTACACAAAGCTGGCTACAAAAGAAGCTCGATGTATGGGTTCCTCATGAGTTGAGCGCGAAAAACATGATGGACCGAATTAACATCTGCGATGCGCTGCTGAAACGCCATGAAATCGAGCCATTTCTGAAACGTGTCGTAACCGGTGATAAAAAATGGATCACGTACGACAATCGGAAGCGTCAAAGATAGTGGACAAGGGATGTTGAGCCGTCACAAGTGTTCGCGAAGCCAGGATTGACAGCGAAAAAGCTGATGCTGTGTGTGTGGTGGGACTGTATGGGATATAAAGGGTGATTTTTTAAGAGCTTGAGAACTTTTTTTTAAAAAAAAACGCATAAAATTTGCAAAATCTCATCGGTTCTTTATTTGAAACGTTAGATTGGTCCATGACATTTACTTTTTGAAGATAATTTCATTTAAATGTTGACCGCGGCTGCGTCTTAGGTGGTCCATTCGGAAAGTCCGCTTTTTTATCGACAAATTTTGTTCAGCGATGAGGCTCATTTCTGGTTGAATGGCTACGTAAATAGGCAAAATTGCCGCATTTGGAGTGAAGAGCAACCAGAAGCCGTTCAAGAACTGCCCATGCATTCCGAAAAATGCACTGTTTGGTGTGGTTTGTACGCTGGTGGAATCATTGGACCGTATTTTTTCAAAGATGCTGTTGGACGCAACGTTACGGTGAATGGCGATCGCTATCGTTCGATGCTAACAAACTTTTTGTTGCCAAAAATGGAAGAACTGAACTTAGTTGACATGTGGTTTCAACAAGATGGCGCTACATGCCACACAGCTCGCGATTCTATGGCCATTTTGAGCGAAAACTTCGGAGAACAATTCATCTCAAGAAATGGCCCGGTAAGTTGGCCACCAAGATCATGCGATTTGACGCCTTTAGACTATTTTTTGTGGGGCTACGTCAAGTCTAAAGTCTACAGAAATAAGCCAGCAACTATTCCAGTTTTGGAAGACAACATTTCCGAAGAAATTCGGGCTATTCCGGCCGAAATGCTCGAAAAAGTTGCCCAAAATTGGACTTTCCGAATGGACCACCTAAGACGCAGCCGCGGTCAACATTTAAATGAAATTATCTTCAAAAAGTAAATGTCATGGACCAATCTAACGTTTCAAATAAAGAACCGATGAGATTTTGCAAATTTTATGCGTTTTTTTTTTAAAAAAAGTTCTCAAGCTCTTAAAAAATCACCCTTTATGTATGATTTTGTTCATATGATTTCATATGATTCGGCATAAATGTACATGTGTATACGATGGCGCACCTTCCTCATCCTCCAGGTTGGATATTTTGCGACTCGTAATATCGCGACGTGTAGTCTTTTCGAGTCCTCGTGTATATATTCGCCTCCATTTTCGTAAAATTTCACGCAAAATAGCGTATACTTGTTTGCAACCCACGTTGCCCTTTAACCACACAAGACCGTGAAAAAATTATTTTGATTTCTTGAATTCTGTGGTAAGTCGCCAAAGTGACAAGGCGGTCCGATGAACCAGCGAACAGAGTACAGTCTATCCGCCACTACGGTCTAATTTCCTTTGGTATAAATTCCGAGTTTTTATCCCGCATACGCTGTATTTCAACGACGATATCCATTTTCACGCCTGATTCCAGTAGATGTTCCAGTTCGACAGACCAGCTAATTACAAAGACGCTTCTCAGCGATGTAATACGAGGGAATATTATTGCGACATCAGCACATTTTCCCACTTATCCGGTAAAATATATCATTACTTGAAAAGAGACATCGATTTCAAGAACATTATCATATTCCGCGTAGACAATACAATTTACTGTTGAAGCAAGCGCCTCTTCAAGGTGTACCTTGATTCTAACATTGCCGTGCTTTATTCAATTCCAATGTGAGTTACTGTTCGCCGCAAGATCGGGTGTCAAATCAAAAGCAAACAGACAGTACTTATCGCGATAACTTTCGCGTTTGATCGAATTATCATTGTTCAAGAAATGTATTCCAGTTTCCGAGAACAGTGTTTGGCAATCATCGACGTAAAGATAATTTTTCGTAAAATCTGGTTGTAGAGGTTTAGAAGGTATTTGAACACCATCCAAATACAACGAGAAATAATTTATCTTATAATTTTGGAAATGAAAGGGATTCATGCTGAAATTGTCATTACACGCTTTGTTATTAACGAAACCAATAATTATACGCTTCGGTAATTGTCCGAGCGACAATATCGTCGATCGTCTTGTCAGGAACACCGGAGTGTATTGAAATTTTTTGCATCAGTATATTATAGTCCACTAGCTCTCCAACATCTGAGTTCTCGAACAGTAATAAATAAATACATAATTCACGAATTAACAAATTAACGACAGGCGAGACCGCTATAAGAATTCGTTAAATTAATTAAATTCGAAAACGCGAATCGATTCAATATATTATGTATTAAGTATCAAATAAAATAATGTTAATAGATTTTTTTACGACAAAAACTGTATAATACATAAATAGTGTAGTGCATAAAATGCAATTAAACATTTTCTTCTAATCCTCAAACCCCTCGACTGTTCGCGGAAACGGTCGACGCATTTCGTAAGTCAGATCGATAGTCGGTGATCTCAACACAGTGAATCGCGCAAAGCCTAAAACGCTTGGATCCCTATTTAAAATTTCTAAAAAATTTTGGGTTTTTTTTGGTCATTGAAATCTTACCTGAATTAGCAAGACCCTCCTCTTCCTCCTGTTCTTCGAACCGCAATTCTTCTTTTGCTTGTTCTTTTTCTTTTTCTTCTTTTTCTTGTTCTTTTCTCGTCGTCTTCGACATATATCACAAGTCGGGGTGTGAGTCAGCGCCGCCTGGATCCCTGCGTTATCGATCTTTTGGTAGAAAGATCTCTAACAATCGAATCATTAACATAAGTCAGCTCTGATTGCCTCACTCATTCATTAATTATCAATGAAGCAACCAGATCTGACGACTTTTCATTTCTAAAGAAATCGTGAAGAAATATCGCCACAGCCCGGGATCGAACCAGGAACTCCAGAATTCTAGCCTGGTACGTAGATGCCTCCTACATACATCCGCGTTGCCGAACCACACGCATCACCAAATCAATAATTATTTGGTCATTAAATAATCCTATATTGTATATGTGCATCAACGAAAGCGCGTTGGTGGCACTCTACAGCATGCCTTGAATTTTATGAAGCACCGATGCGCTGGAAGATCCTATAATGTGACCTGTAAAATTCTCCTTGATCACAATTTTCTTATCGATGCTCGATTAACCACCTTAAAACGTTGCCTGCGATTGAATACGTTAGTGTAGCGACGTACCAGGTGTATGCATAAGTTTTTTCCGGTGTAACTAAGAGATGGCGCCAGCGAAAAGTACGCAGCGTATTAATTTGACACATACGTCATTTTGTTCGTCTGACATTAACCTACAAACACACACAAGTTAAGTCCGCCAAAAACTAGCGTCTTTGTTTTATCGCTCAGTGATCATGTCGAGTTTTGTGCCTGAAAAAGAACATTTGCGGCACGCATTGCTTTTCTTATTTAATCAAAAGAAAAAGACTGCTGAAAGTCAACGTTTGCTGGTAGAAACATATGGTGAACACGCTCCATCGATTAGAACATGTGTGACATGGTTTCGACAATTTAAAAGTGGTGATTTCAATGTGAAAGACAGTGAGCGCTCTGGTAGACCACAAAAATGCGAAGACGAGCAATTGCAGGAGTTATTGGATGATGACCCAACTAAAACTCAACGGCAATTAGCACAAGCATTACATGTGTCACAAGAAACAATCAGCAGACGTTTACGAGTAATGGGGAATATCAATAAACTCGGTAAATGGGTCCCACACGATTTGAATGAACGTCAAATAGAAAATCGCAAAGTCACTCGCCGTCTCACACAGCAAAAGCAGTGAAAGACACCTTGAAATCGCTTGGATGGGACATCCTTCCGCACCCGCCGTATCCGTCAGACCTGGCGCCATCTGACTATCATCTCTTCGCATCAATGGGGCACGTGCTCCCAGAGCAGCACTTCAGCAATTTCGAGGAAGTTGGGAAATGGCTCGACGAATGGTTTGCCGCAAAAGACAAGCAGTTTTTCTGGCATGGTATTCATAAGTTACCTGAAAGATGGGCGAAATATGTAGAAGCCGATGGCCAATATTTTGAATAAAACAAAAATTAATTTCCCTTGAAAATTACGTGTTTTTTTTTACCAAAAAACCGGAAAAAACTTATGCATACACCTGGTATATATCATATATAGACTGCCTGCTCGTATATATATATATTCTGAAAGGAATCTCTTTCTATCCCTCTCTCTCTCTCTTTCTGTATGAATAAGCTGCAATTGAGGAGGATGGAACGCTAGGCTGGGGGGAGGGGGTGGCACCGAGGTCCGCTTTACGTAGTCCCGAGCGTGCCGAAACGAAACCTGGAAGATCTGTTTCACTTGTGTTAGCTATACATAAACTAACAATAAATACACAATCGATCTGATGCTACTCTGTTCATGTGCACGTTGTTGAAATATCATTTTTTTGCTACATTTTCATTAGAGTTATGATGGAGTAAAACACGCAATTTACAAAAACCCCATACGAACGCATGTTAAAAGAGTCTAATAACATACTTAAATTTTATGTCAACGGTGTAAGTGAAAATTCCCAAATAATTCCGGCATATTTCTACAGTAGTGAAGAAAATGAGACCCAAATTTTCGATTTAAAAATGTATTTTGCTCTACTTGATCAACCTCCTTAAGGGGAGGCGCAATCTTCATACTTCACCTATGAGTGCTAGTATGTCGATCACGGCCGAGTGAAAGAGAAGCACCACATCTGTGTAAGTATGGAGGTGTCGCCTCGCCTTAAGGGGGGATCCTGCTTTAGAAGACCCAAAAATAGCTTTATTTCGAGGATTTTTTTGCAAGCGAAAAAAACAATTTAGCCTAGCGAACTTTGGGGTATATTTTCTTATGTATTTGAAGTGTAAAAATATTTTTTTTAAGTAGATACAGTAATAAACTGCAAAGCAACAAGCCCTTTCCGTAAGCGCCTTGCCACTGTAGTTTCCAATTGGCGGGGCAGATGCTGTTCGTAATTCTTGTCTGAAACAAGAAACAAAAAAGATTTCCAATTATCATATATTTTTCTTCTGGGTGAACCGAGAAAAAGTTGAAATAATCATGAAATCATTTTTTTTCAGGTTTGAAAAAAAAGGGTTTTTTCAACAAAAATCACTTTAACGTGCTGTAAAAGTTATTTAAAAATACTTTTTTCACAATTTTGTTAGTTCACCTAGAAGAGAATTCAATACTGAAGAGAACAAACTTTTGTTCGAGTCGATACGTCGTTTAGTTTTTTTGCTATCACGCCAGCCAATTCAGAAAAATCGAAAAAATGATAACTCGAAAGAACGCGCCCGAGCCTGGCCGAGCGCGCACATACCTGCTCGACACCCCTCTGCGTTCGGCTTCGTATCTCCGAAAATACTTCGAATTGGCATCTGTAACTTTGTGAATATATTCTTGGATAGTTTGTCTATCGATTTAGGCAATAAAAAAAAACAATTTTTTTGGACTTTCTAAAGCAGGATCCCCCTACGTTTATCCGAGAAGATGTGCATGTGTAAATAACGTGTACATGTATGATTGACCAATATAAAGATGAGGTAATTTATCAAGTTTTACCGATGAATATTGTTTTGTTTCGACCTCGGAAGATGTGGATGTGTGGATACGTATGATCGACTAATATCAAGACGAGGTAAATTATCAAGTTTCGTTGATGAAAATTGTTTTATTTTCGTGCTGCATATATCCTGTATGTGAGAACATAGCAACGATTTAAGACCATATAGAAAATTGCAACATTGCTATTTTATTTAAGTGGGGGTAGACAGTAAAATCTAGATGTGTAGATGCTGTAGATATCTACTACGAGTCATTCGAAAAGTTATAACCAAGTGAAAAGCATTTCAAAATGGCAAATAACTATCTTAGTCATTGCGCTGTGTCGCCTTATAAAGGGTGATTTTTTAAGAGCTTGAGAACTTTTTTTAAAAAAAAAACGCATAAAATTTGCAAAATCTCATCGGTTCTTTATTTGAAACGTTAGATTGGTCCATGACATTTACTTTTTGAAGATAATTTGATTTAAATGTTGACCGCGGCTGCGTCTTAGGTGGTCCATTCGGAAAGTCCAATTTTGGGCAACTTTTTCGAGCATTTCGGCCGGAATAGCCCGAATTTCTTCGGAAATGTTGTCTTCCAAAACTGGAATAGTTGCTGGCTTATTTCTGTAGACTTTAGACTTGACGTAGCCCCACAAAAAATAGTCTAAAGGCGTCAAATCGCATGATCTTGGTGGCCAACTTACCGGGCCATTTCTTGAGATGAATTGTTCTCCGAAGTTTTCGCTCAAAATGGCCATAGAATCGCGAGCTGTGTGGCATGTAGCGCCATCTTGTTGAAACCACATGTCAACTAAGTTCAGTTCTTCCATTTTTGGCAACAAAAAGTTTGTTAGCATCGAACGATAGCGATCGCCATTCACCGTAACGTTGCGTCCAACAGCATCTTTGAAAAAATACGGTCCAATGATTCCACCAGCGTACAAACCACACCAAACAGTGCATTTTTCGGGATGCATGGGCAGTTCTTGAACGGCTTCTGGTTGCTCTTCACTCCAAATGCGGCAATTTTGCCTATTTACGTAGCCATTCAACCAGAAATGAGCCTCATCGCTGAACAAAATTTGTCGATAAAAAAGCGGATTTTCTGCCAACTTTTCTAGGGCCCATTCACTGAAAATTCGACGTTGTGGCAGATCGTTCGGCTTCAGTTGTTGCAGGAGCTGTATTTTATACGGTTTTACACCAAGATCTTTGCGTAAAATCTTCCATGTCGTCGAATAACACAAACCCAATTGCTGCGAACGGCGACGAATCGACATTTCACGGTCTTCAGCAACACTCTCAGAAACAGACGCAATATTCTCTTCTGTACGCACTGTACGCATTCGTGTGGTTGGTTTAATGTCCAATAAAGTAAACTGAGTGCGAAACTTGGTCACAATCGCATTAATTGTTTGCTCACTTGGTCGATTATGTAGACCATAAATCGGACGTAAATCGCGAAACACTTTTCGAACCGAACACTGATTTTTGTAATAAAATTCAATTATTTGCAAGCGTTGCTCGTTAGTAAGTCTATTCATTATGAAATGTCAAAGCATACTGAGCATCTTTCTCTTTGACACCTTGTCTGAAATCCCGCGTGATCTGTCAAATACTAATGCATGAAAATCCTAACCTCAAAAAAATCACCCTTTATAACGAAACCTATAATATACGGTCTAAATAAATCATTCGGAAAAATAATCGTAGCCGGTCTTGAATTGCGTTTCGGGCAGCTTATTACTATGGTGAAACTATTGTCGAATACCCTTACTGGGATAACACTCAGTGTCGAGAAGTCAAAAGTGTTCAAAAGCGACTTTTCTCGTGTACAGCGTTACTTTCAGGTTTCGTGAAGCCAATACTGAGAAAATGTATAATATGCGCATAGAACATACTGCACATTACACTCTTCTGACTTCGTTTTACCAGCATAGAGCGGTCTACTTCGGTAAAATCTATGGTGATGAGGTATACGAGAACCAACAAGTATTCGGAGAACTCGCATCGGAGCGCTTCCAGCGATACTCCCCAAACATCGTTTTGCAATGATCGACATTTGATATGCTCGCCGAAATAAGCAGTCGCATTGACATTAAATATGCAGGCACTAGAACGTGGCAGTGAGATGATTTAAAAGTGCATGGATACCTCGGTATTATATGCCCGCGAGAAGCAATGTAGCAGTGACATCACCCGTGCAGCTGTACACGAGTTCATTGGTTCCAACGATTTCTTGGAAGAAGTGTTCAAGCATATTAAGTCTGTGGTTACGTGGCTAAATGCGGACTTTGTAAAAAATTCATTAAAAATTATTTTATTCGAGATAACTATGCTGTACTGCGATCATATGCTAATCGCTCATCGAGAGATGTGCTACAAACGCCGTAATTCATCCCTCGAGTGTCACATTAAATATATCCTTGTACATATTTGCATATAGTTTAGAAGTCAGAAGACGATATAAAGTATACGTGAGGAATAGAGGGAAAGAATAAATACGACTGACACAGTATTAAATCTATAATATCCGTAGAAATCTAAAATTACGATATTAAGAAGACGAATCAGAGGCTCGCGTATTTGTTCATTAAAAATTTAAGGGCCATGGAGTATGGTCCAATAGGAGCGCTAAAGCGGTGCTCGGTAAGTAATTATATGAATCAAAGGCATGTAATGTTAATATTTATTTACGATAAAAAAATAAATTTTTTTCATAAAACATTGAGTTTTCTGTATATAAGCCGTCGCCTCTACTACATGTATATGCAAAGCCGAAGACGGGGATAACGGTGTCCATCGATGTGGTCACTGGTACAAAAACCATCATTTCTCGTCCTCCGCTATTGCTGGCAACAGATGTCCAGCAATGCCAGCATTGCACATTGAGGTTGGAAACACCAGGTAAAGGTTGTAGCGAGTGATTTCTGTGCTGTTTCTCAGGTGAATTTGTATTTACTTATGGAAACATTCCATTTTTTTGTTCTTTTTTTAGAAAGAGGTTGCGACTGGCAACGAGTGTTTCACAATTTTTCATAATCAAATGAAAGGTGTAATGTGAGGGGAGACGTTTCAAAATATATCAGTTTAAAAGTTGTGAAAACAAGCAAGTTTTTTCTTACCAGCGAACGAATTACCGGTCTTGATATCTTAAAAATGTCTGTAGAGCTAATTGAATAAAAATGTATGGTGATAAAAGTTCATTTCCGTAGGGCAAATTTCCAAATCGAAATTGCGCGACCTGTCAGTCGTTTAGCGTAAAAATAATGTCTTCTTCCTCTACATTCCGTATAAAGTACGCTCGATTCTCGTTGTAAAACGTTTTAAGTTCCTTTATTGCTTCTCAACAACGCGTCTTCGCAGTGATCAACGGCTGTTTGGGTAAGTATACTTTTTTTTCAAGTATGTGTATCTGTTTGCTCCAGACCTCTTATCCACTCCTCTCTGTTCACTGAGTGCTAGCAGCATTCTACGTTACCAACTCTGCATTGCTCACTGCGGGTTGCAGTGGGCTATAAAGTAGAGTGGTGGGGGAAGGAGTGGGATCGAGCAAATGGGTACACATACTACTTAGGTTAAATAATCCAATAACAGAGTAGACAAATAGGCGAGGGGCGTTGGACGATAAAAGGTAAAAATCTCGGATTACGTGGATCCCAAACGGATTTGAATCAAACCTGTTGTAATCATTATCTAATACGATTTTCATTCAATTTTACCGCCTGTGAACTATTGTTTTTTTTTTATACTTGAAAATCAAAAAAATTAGAGTTTTTTTGCGGTTACTGGGCGTGATGTTTTTAAAGAAAAGAAAGCATAGCAAATAGTTTATGCGTTATTCCCAGTTTATTATTGAAATCCCACTTATAGTTGTCATCATCAATTTCGTCTTCGGCATCGAAATCTCCTATCTAAACAATCGGTGCTGAATTCATACAACTGCTTCCGTTGCACACCCCACAAACTTCAGTGCAGCGCAGTCTACTTTTTCGACAACCACAAGCTGAGCCACGCTGTTTTTGGCAGTTACAAAAAATGCAACTTTTAAAGATATTCTCCGGGGCTGGTTGTTGGTTCATTCTAATAGGCGTCAGAAGTTTTCAATCATATTCTCAACCCCATTCCTGTCGAGATATGTTATTTCCGAGCCATAATTGAACTTGGAGATACACTCTCTTTAATTGTTA
The DNA here is from genome assembly GCA_963942595.1 of Cylloceria caligata. Classification (NCBI taxonomy): domain Eukaryota; kingdom Metazoa; phylum Arthropoda; class Insecta; order Hymenoptera; family Ichneumonidae; genus Cylloceria; species Cylloceria caligata. The sequence goes on along the minus strand of OZ012706.1, from coordinate 57,120,808 downwards.
CAGATAATACATCTTGCGGAGGCGATAAAAAAGTTCGTGGTCTCACTGCAGCCATAATAGCATGAGCGATAGAGGTGCACTTCTTGTCATAACAATCGATGTTTGTTTGATCTTATTTTTTATCTTTTAAAATAACTTCACGGACAAGATAAAGCAATGTGTTTCGAATCGATACGTTAACATTATCGAACATTTGATTGCTCGTTGGACAACTCTCACAACATACTTCCGTTCTGATACGTCTCCGGATAATTTCGGCAGCAGCTTGTAAAACGCAAAATTCCTTTTCAGCATCATTTTCTAAGCGTTGATTGCAATTTGAAGCAGATGATTGAATTACTCCAAATTTACTAGATATAACTATGCTGTCTTCATGTTTTGATAGTAGCCTTTTTTATGACTTTATCATCAGGAACATGCGGGGTTATGATTATACTCTTCATCTCTCGTAGACTGAATTGAAAATCATCGTTCTCTTCGAATATACTTGAAAATCTGGTCCATTGCATCGTCTACTATAATCGTGGATCGTCTGAACTTATCTTTTTCTTCCCCGAGAACTTCTGTAACGAATTGAAACAATCTGCATGATATCGAGCTCCCAACGATTTTAAGTCAATTACATTTGAAATTCTCGTAAGAAGTGCTCGAGCTGGATCATATCTCCATTCTTTTACCAGATTAAGAATTGTTTCTTTAAGGTGATACGCACTTACGTATTTGATTCTTTTTCGTGGTGCCTTTGGTAACTTTTTATCTTTTACCTCATCAGCTTCTTGATTGCATAAAAAGCAGTTACTCTTCCACTCAAATCCAATAGGACCACAATTTCTGATTTTTTTCCTAGGTGGGCTATAAGTTATAGATGTTGCTTCATCGGAATTTATTTTATTTTTAAAGATATGGATGTATTTCTTATTAACGTACTTTTGACATTCGGAGTAAACGTAAACAGATTCAACAATTTTTAAAAATATTAATTTTCCATCCGATCTGTCAGTTGCGGCATTGCGCAAATTAGCCATCCCTCTCAACTTTTACGAGATCTCCCGTAGCTTCTTCGCAAATAAAACATTTATTCCCATCATTGCAATTTCCACAATCTTTATTCAGTTCACCCATTTTAAAACATTCAGAATCAAATTACACTGAAAAATTGTATACACCACGATATATTTTTTATTGTTAAAGATATTATTTTTACTCTGTAGCACTTTAGACACGAATAGGCCGAGTTGTTCTTGGAATGAGACCGGTTTCATCGAGCATAAGTGAGCCCGGAACAGCTGTCGCGCCCGACTGGATGGAAATTCTATGTCCGAAACCAATTCCCTATACTTATATTCAAAAGGAATTCACCTTAATACGGTACTGTGAATATTTAACAGACACTATAAATGTGATTCAACGAACAATAGGGTAAATTCGAAAAAAATAAAAGCAAGATTTTTGAAGTGGTAAACTTTGATTCCAATTCAAGGTCGGAGAGATTGCAAAAAGTCCCATCGAAATCCATTCAGGATCTACGTAGTCTGAGGTGAATATTTAAGCCACATCGATTAAAAGAATGCCTCATTTACAGTTGACATCTACCGAAGCTTCTCTAGGGGGCTCGACTGTAAAAATTCAAAATTCTAACATGGTACATCTTTAAACATTATAAATTTTACATAGTAACTGCATTGTTACAGTATGCATCAGTGTTTACTTACTGTAGAATGCGTTAGAGTTTGCATACTGTAGTATGCGTAATGATAAGTCAATAAGTTGGTGTAACCCTTACAGACAATGTGCCACCACACCGACTGAGTAGTCAACATAAGTCGAATGAAATATTCTCATTGGAGCTTGCGGCGAAGCAAGAGACGACGCACGCAATAAAAGTGTTTTTGGTCACTGGGTCAGATACTAGGGTTTTAAGCTGCAGGTACAGACCTTGACGGTGGAGTTATACGATGGCTGCCACGAGCACTCGCCAGTCATTATTTTGCTCGTGTACGGAACAGTGCCAGATTAACTTATCTACGAGACAAATAATAAAACATGATGAGCTTCTCGTAGCTCTCACTTCATCGTCTTCAATAGATATGTTTAATGGGGAAACGTTAAAACTTCGCTTGGATCTTGTGTGGATTCATCTTGCGAATAAATTAGATAACAAAGTAAAAGCAGTTTCGTTTTATATACGAATAAATTTGGACAAGAAGAATATCGGGAAGAAAAGCAAAAGTGATCGAACTAAATTACGTATGAACGGAAGGGAACGGTATTAAGAAACTGACAGAGCTAATACCGATTGCGTGCTAAGTCACGTCCGCGAAAGAAAATGTTTGATTGTGAAAAAAAAGGATTGTGTTTAGTCAAAATTCAAAATCTTTCGTACAAAAAATACCTTATATTACGTATAATGAATATACCGGTCTTCAAGACTGGGACGTGCTCTTTGATTTTTTGGGTACTGATGATATGTGTGGTTCGACTGACCTGGCTAGCCGAAATTAGACACAAATGCATGCAATGGAAATCAAATTTCCAATCGATACTGTGGTAACTTCATTCTTCGCAGGACTATCTCAATTTGTCGGATGATAATAACAATGTCAATTAAATAACAACTAGGAAATGGTGTGTGGAGGACTATACAATTAAATATTGTGTCACGAAAACCTGTGTTGCCAATAAAGAATATAATGACAATAATAACGTTCCATTAACACCTGTAACGAAAAATGCATGCAAGTGTCCGGTGAATGTGATTTCAATCCTATTAATTACCATGTTGTTTCATTGTGTTTTGAAACTGTCCCTTATGTATTCACCATCAAGGAAAGATCATCGAAAAGTAAATATCATTCTGCGGAGAGCTTAAATTTTTCTGGTGATGAACATATCCGAGATGCGAAATATCGACCCAATTGTACGATCGATCGTATCATATTTTAAAAAGTTATTTTTGCGATTGTGTACCAATAAGGAGTAGGAACTCGCGTGAACGTAGTAAATACTCGTACACAATATAATGGATTTATTATAATTAAAGGGGGAAATATTAGGAGGTTGATTTTCAGGCATTTTTTATCGATTTTTTTGAGGGGGAAAAATTAATTGGAATTTGATCTAGCTTTGACATTATTTTATTGATATTTTGATTTACATTTACAAATCTTTTCAAGTCATTTTTGGCGAAAATGTCGAAGTTATGGGCTGTTGCCCACCGAGGGTCGTCGTCCGAGTTCGTTGATCGCGGGAAATGTGGAGGTCGCAATTTTTATCTGAAACCAAAATGGTTGTTCTTTACATTATTAATATATTTTCTAAGAATATGAACCTCATTGCGGGTAAAAATTGTGAAAAAATTAAGTCTTGACATGTGTTTGAAAAAAATATCTTGATTTTCACCATTTTTTTCACTTAATTTGCAATAAAAAACACCCATAAAATTTCATACAGAAACACACTTTCAATTTTCTTAACGATCAGTTCATAACTTTTTGAAAAAAAAAATTTCCGAAAACTAGAAAGTTTAGAAACTTATCAATAATATAGAGTGGTTACTGATCAATCAGCGATTCCTTTGCTTACAATGAGTTGCGTCTATTCTGGCGGCTCACCCATTCGTTGCGCATATTGGAAGCTCTGCGTGCCAACTGAATGCCTGTCTCGTTCATGACCATAAAAATGGATGAATTTCTTTCATTGAATAAACCAACTGCTAAATATGATGCAACTTCGATCATTTTTAGTTCAGAGTGCAAATGCTTAGGAGCAAACCGCCAAACTGTGGACCAAAAGTTCTGCCACTCGCACCAGCTGTCTTCTCCCGCTGGACAATTCTCGTGTCGAGGATTCTCATCTGTGGACACCATATGATAATATATCGCCGTAATTGCTTTTTTCATGACTTCGACGATGTCTATACTTCTTCGAATCGCTAGTCCGTAATAAGTGCTGAGCTTTTTCACTAACGCCTCTGTAAGTTTACCTTTTCCGCGAGTTTTTTACTTTTTTGAATATTTTGGAGGTGAGTTCCCAGTTCTCAACTGAACGTGACCTATACATTCGCTTTTTATGACTTGATGTACAACATCGTAAGGATTCAACCTGAGAATTGATGCAAATGTTTTAGAATCACCATCACCAATACATTACCGTATTTTACACCATGCAGCTCTTCTGATCTTGAAAACATATTTTTTACAAACTCTACTTCCATGCTTCCTGCAGAACCTTCATGAGTATTAGTACAGGCTTTATCATCATGCTCTTCTTTCCATTTTAAATATTGTTCAGAATTCTTGGATTGCTTCTGCCATTGTGCACAAGCATGGCAGTAACTACTTCGCACATCTAGATCGACGAATTTGCTACAGTAATATGTTATGAGAGTTGTCACGCCATACAGAGATCTATATCCACTTTTTTTTCAAGTGCCATCTCCAGAAACGTTGAAATAAAAAATAGGCCTTTCTCGTTTTTCATTCCCTTTTTCAAGTACTTTATAAATGCTCTTTTGTAAATGCGCTCCACCCTACCTGCTGTGCGCCCGAGCGCTGAACCGATGAGCGGTCGGTTTTAGGCTCATAAATTCGGAACGTATTCGAATTTCGCTTTGAAATTTTGGCAACGTATTCTTAAATAATTATTCTAACAATTTATATCATTAAAAAAATCCGATTTTTTTAACCTCCTAATGTGGCTTTTCCCCCCCTTAATTCAGAAAAGTTCAATTTATTATCGTAGGAATAATACAGTGTTTCACATATTATCCCGGTTTTCGAATCTACATGACAAGACGAGCCGATCAGCTTCAGATTTAAAAGTAGACTACTCAGTGCCAATTCATTAACGATTACATATCCCCTAAATATTGATGAGTTTGCACGCTCAATATTTAAGTGCTGCGCTCAATTAGAGTAGGTCGTATCGTCTAGTGCTGCTTCAGCATTCTCATTCCACGGTGTGAAATGTGTTGCGTGCATATTCCACTTATATGTATAAGTGGCCTCGATCGCGAGCATCTCAATCGCAATTAAAGACAATAAACAAATCAATTCCAGAATAAACAGATGAAAAGAAAAAAGTTGAAAGAGTTCAGAAGGACAAAGAAAACACCGGAGTGAACTACGAAGGAAAAAATAAATAAAATTTCTAAGATGGTACCGTAAATAGTTTTACAGTGCCATGTAAACTTTTGAAAACGAATGTAAATCCTTATTGCGTATTTAAGTTTGAATGGCACAAACTTGATTACGGCCTTAAAAAAATTAATTTATCAAGCTTCAATGCACAAGCAGTCTGAAACGGAAAAACGGATAACCTTCCAATTTTACGTACATAAGGATTTCAATGACACAAGTGATACGATTGTAAAATATGTTGAATACGGAAAATATAACCTCGGTAATGGCGAAGTTCATCTACGACAGGCACATGGGGATGAGAACAAAAATGTAGAACTATGATATCCACTACACCTAGTATTGAAGTGCTAAAATACCTAAAATCTGTACCCGAGGAAGTGCTATATGCAGATAACAGAAACGATGCCCTGAGCGAAACATTTTTATGGAATGTTACGTCTCGAGATAAGTACGCTCGAGACCTACGTTACTTATTATTATGAAGGGATTTCGTCGTTCAATCAAGAGTTGAAATTCAGATTCTAAATTATCACACGTATAAATATTTATTTACTATTTATAATGCTAAAGACAGATTCAGCGGTTGCCAACGTTTATAACCAAGCTTTAACGATTAAACGCACATATTGAGTAAGGATTTGTAGTTAATTGTTTAAGTTATAAATAAAGACGGAACTGGGAAGAGTGATCAAGGTAAAGAAGAAGGCCCGAATAGCTGAGAAAGTGGCGGTTTAGGTAACCGTGAACCGGACTAAAAATAGAAAAGTGAAAAAAGGAAAGTCTGGCAATAATTCGTCAATGGATATGTATTTGCAGAAATTAAACCTGTAGCGTCTGACTTGGTTATGTAGCTGACATTCGGATGTCGCCTTAGGGTTGGAGGTATATTGTACGCAATAAGGGATATATATTGGAATATGAAGAAGATTCGTGGTATTCCGCGAGCGGAAGCGAGTTTAATAAAAAGTTGGTATTAACGATGCAACTGATTAGCGTCTCGGCGGCTTCCTCTGAAATGTAGATGAAATTTGAGTGTGGTAGAAGAACGAGATTTTGTGACTAAAATTTATATTTGGCTTTGGGAAGATGAAATATAGGGGTTTTCATGGAGTAACAATATGGAATAGTAATAGATGGGATAATACGAGATTTAGGTAGGGAAAAATGGTCAGAACGGAACTTGGACCATAGCACAAGATCTCGAAATAATATAGATACTGCCCATTGTTTTGTCATGGTGGTCTTTCTCCCCTACCACTTTGGCGTCCTGGTGATGCTGGATATCTGTTTCCGCTATTGTTCGCCGAGGTTTCCCGATTTTCATATCTCGCGTACGACCGCGCTGTCTGCTCACGCACACTTCCTCTATTCACATATCTCTGTGGCTCTTGTGACGCGTATCCACCGGTGCGACCTGCTTCTCTCCTGTGGTTGAAAGGACCTGTCACGTCCGTGCTTTCCAACAACTCCAAAAACTCATCTATCAGCTAGGCTGAAAAGTTCGTAGGCTGACACATAGATGGCGCTACTAGTATTAAATCCATGTGATTATTAGTTAGCCCTAATCTTCAAAAGACACGTGTATAAATTTAACAGCTGTCGCACTATTAATTTGTCAGATATAGCATTTTGAGTGAAGCAACTTTTGTTAGTTTGAAATGAACTGCATGTCATGAACCGACTCCAAAGCGTGGAAAGACGCAACAGTCGGCTGGCAAGGTTACGGCATCAGTATTTTGGGATGCGCATGGTATAATATTCATCGACTATCTTAAAAAGGGAAAAACCATCAACAGCGACTAGTACGTAACGTTATTGGAGCGTTTAAAGGACGAAATCGCGGAAAAACGGCCCCATTTGAAGAAGAAGAAAGTGCTGTTTCATCAAGACAATGCACCGTGTCACAAATCAATGAAAACGATGGCAAAATTGCATGAATTGGGCTTCGAATTGCTTCCGCATCCACCGTATTCTCCAGATCTGGCCTCCAGCGACTTTTTCCTGTTCTCAGACCTCAAGAGAATGCTCGCTGGAAAGAAATTTAGCGCCGATGAAGAGGTAATCGCCGAAACTGAAGCCTATTCGGAGGCTAAAGACAAATCGTACTATAAAAATGGTATCGAAAAATTGTATGACCGCTATAATCGTTGTATCGTCCTCGAAGGCAACTATATTGAATAATAAAATCAAATTTTATAAAAAAAAGATTTTTTCTATGTTAGCCTACGAACTTTTCAGCCCACCTGTTATATCACGTATTTGTCGGACTCTCACGGCACTGCGCACTTCTTCGTCGAAATGCTTCGCGAGTCGACAGATTATATCCTCGTCACTTAGTTTTTCACTCAGATCTCGTGCATTTCCTATTACCCGAGTTGCGTACTTAGCCCGTGTCAAGGTCTGGCCTTCCATATAAAAAGATCCGAACTCTAAGTTTTTCTTCACTTTGTCCTGAATGTCACAAGCCCAGTATCTCGAACGAAATTTTTGCTCGAACGTCTGCAAGTCGTGTACGGCGTCTTCCACCACCAGCCACCAGTCGTTAGCAACACCTTTTAACGCAGACCCGATGGTGTGTCGTATCTCTGTATCCTCGATACCTCCCGCGATGCAAAGTTCGCGAAATTCCTTCAAGAACCTCATTAGCCGCTCCTTTCCATCGCCATTATACGTAGGAGGTTTCTGTGACGTCGTATATAGCCGTGTTACATTAAGTCCTCCTTTGATGGTTTGCCCGAAATTTATCGATGTACTAGTCCTTGTCTCTTCTAATTTTTCAATTCTTTCGGTATGCTCGTCGGTAATTTCGCATGCCGCTCTAATCTCCGCCATCATTTCCTGTGTTTTCCTCTCGAGTTTCTCCACGGTCACCCTCTGACCAGCAACCTGTTGTTGAATGTAATTATTCGTAATGTTCTGATTCTCTAGTATCCTTTCCTGGGCTCCTTTAATTTTCCGATCTGTCCGGCTCTCGGCTTCGAGTGCATTCTTCGTCGCTTCTCTCAAAACTGATATCCTGCTCAAACACTCGTCCCTCATATCTTGCTGCGACTTTATTATCTCAGCGAATTTTCCGTCGCTTTTCTCCTCCATCTTCTGCCGTTTCTTTTCCATCTTCTGCAAAAATGGCATCACCTCACCCACACCAATTGGGTCTGGTGGAATTATCGCAGTGCTGTCTTTGGACCTCGGTGTACTGCTGACTTCGCCGATTATCGGATTATCCGCGAACTCTTCTGCTGCATTCTCGCTTTCCTCAATCGGTGTGATCTTAGAAAAACGTTGTATATTCCTTCGATCTATTCGTCGCCTGTCATCCAACAAATGTTCGGCTATCGTAGACTTCCATACATAGGTTTGACCTCCTTCAGCACCCTCCTCCTGCCGGCGATGCTCCTCCATACTCTCTATCATTCGCATTTCCTCGATCTCGAGAGAAATGTTCTGTACGCCTCCTGTAGCCATGCTTTTAATTTTACACCAAATTTATTTGCCTTACGTGCGCCCTATCTCACCACCGCAGTCTTTCTTATCTGTGTCGAGCCCCACGTTGGGCGCCAAATGTAACGGTAATTTCTTATCGTTAGCATTACATTTATTTCCCTAGGGGAAATTCGAGCTCGATCACAGGAATAACTAATTTTAGACTTCTAGGTAGGTGAAAATAGGGTTTATTCATGAAAACAATTAAAATCAGAATGTCAGCGTTCGGTTTCCTGGTACCGATGACCAGTACAATGCATTCAAATTTGTTAATTCCTGCGATTATTTTCACAATTCTTTTCGGATATTGCGTTTACATAGATTCTCGGTATACCCGACTCGGTAGTCTGTTATTGTTTTGTGCGTTGGTAGTGAGCCGTTCTCGACCGAACTCGACGCACACACATACAGCTAAACGCGTCGCTCTTGCTCTTCACCGATATCTCAAATATACCTATGTTTCTCGCTATCTATCCCTCGTTCCACTTCCTTATATACTCTTTAAATCAAATCGGTCATTCACTTCTAGCCTATTCTACTGGTTTAAAATGCTACGCGCTTTAACTCTAATCGCTTAACATGTTGAGTGCCACGTCAGTCATCGGTGACTGACACTGAACTTTCCGTTCAGGCCGCGTCAGTCACCGGTGACTGACAGTGTAAAATATGATATGAAACTAAAAAATTTACATTGTTTTAAGTTGTTATCTAAAATTTATTTAATACGGGATTTTATTATTAATGTACTTAAACATTTTTTCAGAAAATTTTAATGGATTAACAGGGTAAACATAAAAATGGTCGTCCCTCGCAAGTATCACAAAATGTTACAACTTGTTTGGTAAAATTTCTTGCTTTTTTTCTGCCACACTGTGCTGCATTTTCTTCATAGCACGATTTACAATATTTTCGCACTGCTGAACTCTGCCAGGTTTTGTCTGCAGTTTGTGTCGTTTTCTACAGGTTGCAATACTGCTGGATGGAACGTCGGTTTCCCGGCAATTTGTTAGGTGTACGGCCAATTTCTTGCGGAATTCCGTAATGCTAATATTCTTATTTGTGACATTTTTGTATAAAATAAAACTATTGAGGACTGCAGTATTTAACAAAAGTTCAACAGCCAGCTTCCTATACCACTTCAAAGATCTTCTTAGTGGACTATTATAGGCATTCATCTGATCAGATAAATCGACAGTTGCCTTTCCTGCATTGTACTCCACTATAATTTTTGGTTTTAACTTGTATCCTGATCGGCTCTGAACATTCACCATTTCCGATGAATGTTTCGTTGACAGAACTAGTTTGTCCCGCTTGTCCCTCCATTTTAAGATGATTATTCCTTTTCCATTTTCTTTAGCAATAGCCTCTCCCCGTTTTAACTTTTTCGCAATCACCTGCGGCGGATTCCTTCGCCGATTTAAACGTAATGTTCCTACTAAATGAACGTTTTTACTAAATAATTTGTCCGTCGATTCTAAACTTGTATACCAGTTATCAGTATAAAACGTGTGTCCCTTATCGAATAAGTGCGTGGCCTGACGGGGATTTCCTTATAAAATCGCGTGGCACTCAACGTGTTAAACAGTATCCACCCAATTCTATACACTTAATTCTATCAACGTAATTTTATTCACTTAAAACCTATTTAAATCTAGATCAATGTCACTTTCTTCGATATTTCACTTATGATTTCTATATTATTTAAACAACTCGCATGTCCTTTCTTTTTCTGTCGTCTTCGTTGCTTCACGCTCACTGACTCGATTTTGTAGCTCGCAAAATCACGTATTTCAATCAAATGCTAGTGTAAATGATTTTTTAGAACTAAGAAAAAAGTGCACATCTCTATTTTTTAATCGCTCTCAACTTAGTGACTTGAGCTAGGAGAGTAAGAGCCAAGAGAGCTTTCCTTTTCGCGCAGGCTTTTTTATAGCCTTCCCCTCGGTCTCATTCCCCTCTATCTTATTATCGGCTTTGATTTTTTAATCTACCGAGTTTTAATAATTTTGCGGGTTGCCGCTGTCGCGCCATCCGTCTTCCCCTCGCCACCAAGCGAGGCCAGCTGGTCGCTGACCTACTGTTTACGGCAGCGAGGGAATTCCTGAGCTGTGACGTTGCTAGTTTTTCTTAAATTTGGTACCTCGGTACATTCGGACGTAATCTCGCCTGTTTTGGCAGTGAAATATAATAAAGTAGGCTAGCGGGTGTAACTATGTTACAAAACCGATGATCATATACTTTTGTGTAAATCGATGGAATGAAATTCGAAACTTGAGCTATAAGGCCCGATTTCGTCCGAATGCATCCAAGACTACAGGTATTATTCGGTTTATGTTATCTAATTCTCACCTACAAGTTATCTTCAATTTTGCGCATAATGGAGGCAATGGACTTGGAAATCGGCCCGAACAACTACAAAATGTACCTGGAGATCGACAAACAGCGCATAAAGCTTGCAGAGAGATCACTGTCTGAAATGGTAAAAGAGGCAAGGATCGCTTCAAAATCAAGCAGAAAAGAAATGCAAGAGCAGGATGATAATCTGGAAGGCCAATTGTATGGTGCAGGCATCGCAGATTACAGGTACTGCAAAATTATTCATGTTTTTCTACTATTCAAAACTTCAAACGGGTTTATCTCAAAACTGCATTTTTCAAGTTGGCCGGAAACATAACTCAGACAATTTTCAACCGATTCACTTAAAATTTTGAATATATCTTTAAAAATACATTGTCTGTGGAAGTACGTAGGATTTTTTGTTATATTGCATAGTTCATTTGTTATTCACAATTTTCTGACGATTTTAAGGCAAATTTTCCTCTTTTCACTTTAGAAGTGCGCCATTTAGCCAAAAATCAATATATCGAAAAAATCCTACGTACTTTTATAACTGTTGTTATATATAATCGAAAAAAAATCATAAGCTCATCATAATTCAAAAATTACAGGAGCTGTTTATCCGGCCGTGGACCCTGGAAAAACGGAGACGTCATCGCAAAAACGCTGCACAGCCGCCATTTTTTAATTAATCGCTTCAAAAAAATGATTCTATACAGTCACTGATATGTATTATAAACACCCTTTTTGTAATCTCGATTTATTTTGTAGTTTTACTGAAAAAAAAATCTCCAAAAAAGCCTATTTTTTCGGCCTCTAGAGTGGCATAACCCCTTAAATGCCGCGTCCCTTTGTTTTTTAAGTTGATAAATACCCTCAGGGAGCCATTGTTTCCCTTGCCACTTATCTTTTACTACTACTATCCTGTTTGGTGCAGTTACATCAAGACATTTAACAATCGTAGTTATCGCTGCGTTTGCTAATACATTAATGTCGCCTCCTACAATAGCATTTAGATGTACATCAGCCATTTCCCTAAATTTTTCTACATTCATACGTTTATAATTTCTACGTATAATCTCTCTATTCTCATTTGCTATCTGTTGGAAAATCAGCTGACGCACGGCGATCGATATTCGCCATGCGTCGACCTGTTGCTGCTGGGTGGTGTGCTGCGCTCGGCTGTTGCGAAGATAGCCGAGGCAGCGCCTCGCAGGCATGCTGCTCAAGCGAGAGACTGTATCTCTCGCTTGACTTCAGTGTCGCACAACGACGCTTTTGTACTACGCAGCCATCTTTAGAATTTTTGACACTTCTCGTGAAAACCGCTTGGACAGCTCCAGCACACTGCTCTCACCTCGGATAATTTTCACCGATTTCTCAGGATCTACTCAACGTATTCGAGTTCAACAGGACTCAAAAAACACGGTAAGAGTGCACCGTTACAATTTACATAAATTCAATGACGGTGAGGTGGGGAAATCTCAATTGTGCATCCTCATAAGTCTCATCTCGTGACGTGCTCTGCAGCGCGGGCTGCATCACTTTCACCTCACAAATTTCAGCACACAATTAATACAATTGTATGTGCTTTTCACCCGAAATTCACTCTAAATTTATTTGTGCTATTGTTTTATATATTTTTTTGTAGCTTGCTAGTCGACGGTAGAATAAATTACTTTCTCTACTTGCATCTTTTGGTCTGATTATTTCACCCCTGCCGTGAGTGAAAACTCATCCTTTTTCGATATCTTGCAGATTCGACAACACCAGGAATTCGCAACACTATCTCCTTTCTGTTTCAATATATCATCACCGTTGAATGATCCGTTATTTTTGGTTCATGGCATACTTCAATATTTATTTCCATGTTAGTAAAAGCTAAATCAATTATTGTTTCAGAGGTAGGCGTGATCCTTGTGGCTTCCCTAACCATTTGTTTTAATGCTGCTGAATTCATGATTTTAATTAATTAATTTTGAATATAATTATTCCTTTTCATATCCATATTAAAGTTTCCCATTATGACAACATTATAATTCAATATATCAGAAACATAGGCTTCCTCAAGAAAATTTATGAAATTTGCATCACTACCATTAGGCGAATGATATACCAACATTATTAGACCTTTATTACTTTTATCTAACATTTTTACTGTTACTGTTCACCAGTTTCTTTCCGAATTTTCTATCGCTATAACTTTAAATTTTATTTTCCTATCTATATAGAATAACACTCCTCCTGTTGTATTGGTCTCAGTCATCGAGCATACTTACATAACTTATAATTTGCACCTCGTGATCTTTAGCTTTTTATGATATAAATTGTTAGTATAATTATTCAAGAATACGTTGCCAAAATTTCAAAGTGAAAATCAAATTCGTTTTGATTTTATGAGTCTAAAACCAACTGCCCATCGGTTCAGCGCTCGGGCGCACAGCAGGTAGCGTGGAGCGCTCGCTGAGGTAGTCACTTATTCACTTACCTAGCCCAACAGCCTTGTATAACGGAATATTTATCTTTTTAAATGCTTGGTACAGGGCATTTGAAAAAGAAAATGAAAACGAGAAAGGCCTATTGTTTATTTCAACATTCTGGAGTCGAAATTTGGGAAAAAAGAGGATATAAATCTCTGTATGGCGTGACAACTCTCATAGCATATTGCTGTAGCAAAGTCGATCTAGATGTGCGAAGTTGTTACTGCCATGCTTGTGCACGATGGCAGAATAAATTCAACAATTCTCAAGAATATTTAGAATGGAAAGAAGAGCATGATGATGAAGCCTGTACTAATACTCATGAAGGTTCTGCAGGAAGCATGGAAGTAGAGTCTGTAAAACAGATGTTTTCAAGATCAGAAGAGCTGCATCTTGTAAAATACGGTAATTATATTGGTGATGGTAATTGTAAAACATTTGCAGCTATTCTCAGGTTTAATCCTTACGATGATGAACATCAAGTCATAAAAAGGGAATGTTTAGGTCTCGTTCAGTAGAGAACTGGGAACTCGCCCCAGAAATATTCGAAAAAGTAAAAAACTAGGCGGAAAAGGCAAACTTACAGAGGCGTTGGTGAAAAAGCTCAGTGGTTATTAGGGACTAGCGATTCGAAGAAATATAGACAGCGTCGAAGTCATGAAAAAAGCAATGATGGCAACATGTTATCATATGCTATCCACAAATGAGAATCCTAGACACGAGAATTGTCCAGCGAGAGAAGACAGCTGGTGCGAGTGGCAAAAAATAACAGCTCTCGGAATGGAGCCTGAACCGCACCCTATCAGGTGGGCTGAAAAGTTCGTAGGCTGACACATAGATGGCGCAACTAGTATTAAATCCATATTATTTTTAGTTAGCCCTAACCTTCAAAAGACACGTGTATAAATTTAACAGCTGTCACACTATTAGTTTGTGAGATATAGCATTTTGAGTGAAGCAACTTTTGTTAGTTTGAAAAAATGGATAAAAAGGAATTTCGTGTGTTAATAAAGCATTGCTTTTTGGCGAAGAAAAATACTGTTGAAGCCAAGGCTTGGCTTGATAAACATTATTTGGACTCTGCACCAGGAAAATCAACCGTTGAAAAGTGGTTTGCTAAATTTAAACGAGGCGAAATGAGCACCGAGGACGATGCATGCAGTGGCCGCTCCAAAGAGGCTGTTACTGATGAAAACATCAAAAACGTCCACAAAAAAATTTTGGATAACCGTAAAGTGAAGTTATTTGAGATAGCTGGGACCCTAAAGATATCAAAGGAACGTGTTGGACATATCGTGAAAGAATATTTGGGTATGCTAAAGTTCTGTTCAAAGTGGGTGCCGTGCGAGCTCACAATCAGCCAAAAACAACAACAAATTGATGAGTCTGAGCAGTGTTTGGAGCTATTCTATCGTAATAGATCCAAATTTTTGCGTCGATATGTGACAATGGATGAAACATGGCTCCATCATTTCACACCGGAGTCCAATCGACAGTTAGCCGAGTGGACTGCATGTGATGAACCGACTCAAAGCGTGGAAAGACGCAACAGTCGGCTGGCAAGGTTATGGCATCAGTATTTTGGGATGCGCATGGTATAATATTCATCGACTATCTTAAAAAGGGAAAAACCATCAACAGCGACTATTACGTAACAACCACTTTGCTTTCAGGTAAAAATTGCGACCTCTAAATTTCCCGCGAACAACGAACTCGGACGACAACTCTCGGTGGACAACAGCCCATAACTTCGAAATTTTCGCCAAAACTGAGTTTATACATTTTTCAAATGTAATTCAAAATATCAATACAATGATATCAAAGTTAGATCAAATTCCAATTAATTATTTCCACTCAAAGAAATTCATAAAATACGCTTGAAGATCAGCCTTTTATGTGATTTCCCCCCTCAAACGGGTGCTCGCGAATCAATCTTTTATTTGGTCAGCCTGCCGCATTGCACAGTGCGAAGACGATGTATCGCTCATCATAGCATATCTAAAGCATTTTCGGAAAGATTTCAGCATAAATGTGTACGATGGTGCGCCCTCCTCATCCTCCAAGTTGGAAATTTCACGACTAGTCATATCGCGAAGACGTAGCCCTTTCGTGACCGCATGTATAGATACGTCTTGATTTTCGCGAAATCTCACGCAAGTTAGCGAATACTCGTTTGCAACTCACATCACCCTCGTACCATTCGAGACCGTGAAAAAATTTCGAGAGAAAATTATTCTGGCTTCTTAAATTCTGTGGTAAATCGACAAAGTGACACGGTGGTGCGATGATCCACTGAGCAGAGTACGGATTGTCCACCGCTACCATAGCAATTTCCTTCCGTATAAATTCCGATTCTTTATCACGCATTCCCTGTGTATCTACGACGATATCCTCTTTCACGTCTAATCTGTGCAGATGCTCAAGTTCGACTGATTTGCTACTTACAAATACGCTTCTACGCCGCTTAACACGAGACAATTGTATCCGGACATCAGTACATTTTTTCGCTTATCCGGTAAAATCCACTATTATCTGGCGAGAGACATCGCTTTCAAGGACATTATCATATTCCATTTAAACAATACAGTTTACCGTTGAAGCAAGCGCCTCCTCAAATCTCACACTATTGTGCTTTATTAAATTCCAATATGAATTGCTGTTCGCTGAAAGATCGAGTGTCAAATCAAAAGCAAACTGACTGTATTCATCGCGACAATTATCGCGATCGATCGAATTACCATCGTTCCAGAAATATATTCCAGTTCCCGCAAACAGCGTTTAAAAAGCTGTTTAAAATCCACATACATATAATTTTTCGTGAATTCCGGTTGTAACGGTGTAAAAGGTATTTGAGTACCATCTACATACAGCTAGAGTTAATTTATCTTGTAATTTTGGAAATTGAATCGATTCATATAGAACACGCCGTTTAACGCTTTGTTATAGATAAAACCGATAATTATACTGTTTGAAAATCCGTCCAGATGTTGTTGGGTGAATATGTGAATGTACTGAAAATTATGAAGCTTCACTCACGACCGGAAAAAAAGAAACCAGACTGCAGGATGTTTAGTAGAGAAAGTGGTTTATTTGCACCTTCCGCACTTCTATTACAAAAATATCAGGAGTACAAATTGAAAATGCGGGATTTTTTTCTATTTTTGAACGTTTATTCTGAAAAAATGGTAACAAATGAATTATTCAAAGTATTGTCCATCGCTAGCCACAACTTTTTCCCATCTTTCTGGCAATTTACGGATACCGTCGCGAAAAAATTCGGCCGGCTTGGCTGCTATCCAGTCATCGACCCATTTTTGGGCTTCTTCGTAAGAATGGAAGCGCTGGTCAGCTAGGCCATGTGTCATCGATCGGAAAAGGTGGTAATCGGAAGGAGCAATATCTGGGCTATACGGCGGGTGGGGTAAGACTTCCCATTTCAGCGTTTGTAGGTATGTTTTGACCGGCGCTGCAACATGTGGCCGAGCGTTGTCATGTTGCAAAATTACTTTGTCGTGTCTTTGCTCGTATTGTGGCCGTTTTTCTTTGAGTGCGCGGCTCAAACGCATCAATTGAGTTCGGTATAGTGCTCCTGTGATGGTTTCGTTCGATTTCAATAGCTCATAATACACCACACCCAGCTGGTCCCACCAAATACAGAGCATGAGCTTGGCGCCGTGAATATTTGGTTTGGCCGTCGATGATGATGCATGGCCGGGGTAACCATATGATTTTTTGCGCTTCGGGTTATCGTAATGGATCCACTTTTCATCACCAGTGACAATGCGATGCAAAAAACCCTTCCGTTTTTGCCGTTCGAGCAGCAGTTCGCATGCAAAGAAACGGCGCTCGACGTCTCTCGGCTTCAGCTCATACGGCACCCAATGTCCTTGCTTTTGGATCATTCCGAGGGCTTTTATACGATGGGAAATGGCTTGTTGTGTCACTCCCAATGAATCTGCGAGCTCTTGTTGAGTTTGACACGAGTCTTCATTGAGTATTGCCTCAAATTCAGCATTCTCAAACTTTTTCACTTGGCCCGGCCGCTCTTTGTCCTCAACGTCAAAATCACCACTTCTAAACCGCACAAACCATCTCTCGCACGTTGAAACCGATGGAACAGGACTCGGATAAGCCTCGGAGACCAATCGATGTGCTTCAGCAGCACTTTTCTTCAAATTAAAGAAGTAAATTAAAACTTCCCGCAAATGCTGTTTTGTTGGCACGAAACTCGACATATTGAGAGCTCAAAAAAACTATGAATTTGACACTGCGACAAATTGACACATACTGAAAATTAAAGCTATAAGACGTAGCTTTGACATGAACATAGTCACAGTACTGCCTGATGCGTATAGCGTTAGTAACGCCATCTGTTATCAAACCCGCATTTTCAATTTGTACCCCTGATAGGTTAAATTTAGAAAAATAAAAAAGATATAAAAATAAATACACCGAAAAATCAGAGAATTAAAAAATGTATATAAATAAATAAATTGAATTGAATGTGGCTTGAAAGACCAGCACACAATTATGCTAATTGTGCTGTCTTTTATTACTTGAGGACTAGCACACAATTATATTAATTATGTGCTATGTGCGCTTGAGAGCGAGCATGACGTAGCCAGTGCTGCGGAGCATGCCACGGAGTGAGAAATGTGAGTGTGTAAAAGATCTGACTTATTCCCAGTAAATTCTCTATAAAGTTATATGAGAAAATACAGGGTATAAGTAAGAGCACTTGCAGTTGTACTGCTTGAGTGCTGGAATGTGATATGAGACAGCCTGACACAGTCAGCGCTGCAGAGCATGAAAAGTAAAATGATGAGGATGCACAAAATGAGTGGAATAAATTCACAGTACTTTCCTAGCAAGCTTGGTTGGGGGAAAGTACAGTGAACTGATATGAACACACTCAATTGTATTAATTGCAACATAATTGCAATTGGGTGAGCAACAAGTAGTGTGAAGAGAAACCGTGGTGCAGCCCGTGCTGCAGAGCACATCAACGGGTGAGATCTTTATGTTGATGTACCGATGCGTTTTCCACTCCTCACCGTCATTGAATTACACTGAATTGTAACGGTGTACCTTACCTTGTGTTTGAGTCCTGGTGAGCACGAAAATGCTGAGAAGATCCGGTGAGATGGTGAAAAGTCCGAGCGAGTATACCGAGGATGTGTGCGCTGTCCCAGCTGGTTTTCACAGAAGTGTCCGATTTTACAATATGGCTGCGTGATACAAAAGCGTCGTTGAGCGCTGGAGTCAAATGAGTGAGATAGCCGGTTAGCGAAGCCGAAGTCAAGCGAGAAAGACAACCTCTCGCTTAACGCGGCTTGCATGCGAGGCACAACCTCGGCTCTGCGGGGCCCTGCCTCGGCTATCTCCGGCATAGCCGAACGTAGCGTGCTACACCGCAGCAACAGGTCGACACACGGCGAATATCGATCGTCGTGCGCCAGCTAATTATCCAACATATACGCTTCGGCAATTGACGTAGTAAGATATTGTCGATCGTCTCTCCATGAACACCGAAGTGCATTGCAACGGCATTTACCTCGCCTCTCGTAAGAGGATATTTTGCCGTGGATTTCGCCAGAGTTCTAGCATGTGAGAGCAGCACACCACGAGCGATTTTTGTTCTACAAACGAGAAGAGATGTCTCGAGAATCTTGAAACCGCATAGGCTATTCTTTGTATCTCCCACAAGACAAAATGAATCTGTAGACCGCACCAGTCGTAGACGCATCTCGATACCGTTTTATAGGAACCGCTCCTGATTGGATATATCGCAATGCAGATGGCCGTCAAGTCTACAATTTTTCCGACATTTAAAAATTGTTTTCTCTTTTCAAGACCCACATTTCCCAATGTTATTTTGGGACTCTGACGAGAACGCTCGTCAGATGGGAATTTTTGGTAGCTGGACCGTAATTCAAAATTGATTGGAGGTGTCAGCTATTTTCGCGACCGTGACGAGTTGATAAAACGCAGCGTGCGCCTCATCAGCCAGTACAAGCAATTGATTGAATTTGATAGACATTGATCGATACGATTGTTTACATCACTATGGTTGATATTGATGGTGTGCAGCACGGGTGGGGTCGTCGTGGGTACGGCGATATTAGCCATGTTTATATCGGAACGCCTAATCAACGAGGACACGTTATCGGTAGCTTTCTCAGGGGTCCGTTTCGACAAGTATTGTTACTTTTAAATAAGCGTGCTTAAGCAGTGGGAAAAGAGGCATTGCGTGCCAGTGTAATCCTTGCAAGAAATATAGCTGTGAAAGATGCTACTCGCGAGAGAGCGCGCGAATCCGCAGGGGTCCGGTTATAAAAAGTGCAAAATTTCGCGAACTGCTCATTCACTGAACGAGCGTAAACCACGACGTATCTACCGTAAAAAGAAAAGTGTAATAAAGAGAAAAGTAGTACAGAAAAAGAAGAAAAAGAATGATCAGAACAATAAAAACAAGAAGATTCGTCAACGAACGGTTGCAGATATTTTTGGATAGCTGAAACAAGATGGCGTTTTTACATGCACACTCGTGCGAGTGCCTTAAATCGGAACTTGAATTATTTTCACTCCCACCGACGCAAACAATCGTCGAAGGCTCCAATTGGATGTATTATAAATCAATTTCTTCGCTAACAGATGATTCATCTATTGAATTTGTTATTCCTGGGCAGGGTGAAGAGTATATCGATTTCGCGCATACTATGCTTAACCTAAGAGTGAAAATAACATCGCCATCTACGGACATTGCTACGGGTCCAGCGCCAAAAGTAAGCACCGGCTCTGTAAACAATCCCATGCATTCTATGTTTAATCAGGTGGACGTGTACTCGAATCGAAAACTAATTTCACCTCCAAATAACACCTGCGCTTATCCAGGGTACATAGAAACACTTTTGAACTCCGGTCCAACTACCAAAAATTCCCATCTGACAAGCGTTCTTTGATACGATGATTCCCCCGGAAAAATGGATGATATAACATCGGGAAATGCGGGTGTTACAAAGAGAAAACAATTTTTAAATGTCGGAAAAACTGTAGACTTGCACGGTCATCTGCATTGCGATATATTCAATCCGGAGCGGCTGCCATTAAATGGTGTCGAGATGCGTCTACGGCTGGTGTGGTCTAGAGATTCATTTTGTCTTGTGGGAGGTACAAAGAATGACTAATTCGGCTTGAAGATTCTGCAGGCATCGCTTCTCGTTCGTGGAACAAAAATAGCTCGTGGTGTGTTGCTCTCGCATGCTAGAACTCTGGCGAAATCTATCGCAAAATATCCTCTTACGAGAGTCGAGGTAAAGGCCGTTTCACTACACTCCGGTGTTCATGAAGAGACGATCGACAATATTTTACTAGGTCAATTGCCGAAGCGTATAATTATCGGTTTTGTCGATAACAAAACGTTTAACGGCGACTTCAGTATGAATCCATTCAATTTCCAAAATTACAAGATCAATTATCTATCGTTGTATGTAGATGGTGGTGAAATATCTTCTAAACCGCTACAACCGGATTTCATGAATAATTATTTGCATGTGGATGCTTTTCAAACGCTGTGTTCGGGAACTGGAATTAATTTCTTGAACGATGGTAATTCGATCGATCGCGATAATTCCCGCAATGGATACTGTCTGTTTGCTTTTGATTTGACACCCGATCTTTCGGCGAACAGCAATTCACATTGGAATTTAATAAAGCACGGTAGTGTGAGAATAGAGGTACGATTTTAGTAGGTTGTTGCTTTAACGGTCAATTGTATTGTGTTATGCCGGTACCGTGTAATCGGATTAGCACGGTAATAGGTATAATATTAAAAGTTATTACTTTTTGGGATCGTTTGCCGATAACGAGATGGATCTCCAGTAAATAATGAACACGTGAATTTACGGAAAAATGATAGTTGGATATTTATTTTAGATAACGGCAACTTTCCGTTATCTACTTGAATGACAATAAAAAGAAAGTTACAATAATTCGCTGTTTTGAGCCTGTAACGAGGAACCAACCTCTCTCGTTCGCATCTACTAATAGAATGATTTCGGCAAAGGAGTTATTCACTGCCTTTGGCGAAATCGATGAATTTCGCAATGAATGTCGATTGCAAATTACTGCAAGTCGTAGCTCATTGTTCACAGCTCGTTGCATACGTTTGCACATTTTTTCTACTTTGAGTGAGTGGCCTCACTGCGTTTTCCATCACTTTTTCGAGCATCTCGGGCGATATAGCGATGATTTCGGTACCAATGTTTGCCTTGAGCTCGTCAATGGTCTGAGGCTTGTTGGCGTACACTTTGCTTTTCAAATAACCCCACAAAAAGAAGTCCGGAGGGGTCAAATCTGGAGATCTGGGTGGTCAGTCAATGTCGCCATTTTTTGACATCACACGTCCAGGCAATTTTCGTTGCAGGAACTGCATTGCTTTATTTGCAGTATGGCATGGCACACCGTCTTGTTGAAACCAGTAACCGTCCAGACCTTTTTCACACATTTGTGGGCAGACATATTGAGCCAACACCCATCGATATCGATTCCCATCGACGGTTTCGCCTTCCCTGAAGAAAAATGCCCCAATGATGGTTTTGGCGCAAACGCCGGCCTAAACAGTAACTTTTTGGTCATGCAATGGTGTTTCATGGATCTCGTATGGATTCTTCGTTCCCCAAATGCGGCAGTTTTGCTTGTTAACGGCGCCAGGGAGTGTGAAATAGGCCTCGTCGGTCATCGAAATTTGCTTCCAAAAATCAGATTCAGTGTCAACCATTCGCATGACTGTTTGGCCGTATTCCAAGCAACGTGGACGGTCTGTCGGCAAAATTCTTTGAGTCAATTGCACTTTATACGGAAACAAATGCAAATCATCCTTCAAAATGCCGCGCAAAGTGGTTCCACTGACGCCAAAATGCTGAGCGCGGTGACGATACGACACATGTGGGTTCTCGGCAACACTCTCCCTTACCGCTTCAACCAGTTCATTGGAATGTCTTGGGCGTTGATTAACGGCACGTGGACGATCTTCCACTGTCCCGTGCTTAACAAAATTCGACATCAAACGACGAATAGTGTTGTCAGATAGTGCTTGTTGGCCACGATATTTTCGACGATATGCACGTTGAGTTAACACAACTGAACGACTATTTTCAATATACAGCGTCACTATTTCGGAGCGTTGATTCGGTGTGAAGCGATTCATGGTTAAAATTGTACTGAATTGACGTTTCAAAAACATGTCTACTCAAGTCAATCGGTTGACAAATGTCAAAGTTATTAAATGTTTACATACCGACATAAAAGATGGCGCACCCTGTATATATACAAGCAGAATTAGTTGTGTAGGCCTTCAATACTTGCACTGTTCTCTGATTTTTTAAATTTACAACGTTTACAAAGTTTAGCATGGTGGTGAAGTGAGAAATATGATAAGTGCGTTTATACCATCAGAATGCAAATAAAAATATTTAAATGTTCAACAGAAATATTTACTTCATTACAAATGTACAATTTACTATGTCCTGAGTTGTAGCTCACGCTTCTGTGTCTTTGGGGTTGATTAATAAATACATAATAATTGGAAAAATTACATCAAACATTTGAAAAATTCGAATATACTTCAGTAACGTCTACCAAACGTTTAATGAGATATTTTCGTCTATTTACAAAGTGGTTTTTGGACATTGATTTGTTTTTGAAGTAACATTTTAAATATTTAGAAGTTTGTTTAATTTTCTATGAATGTGGTTATCGTTTAGTTCTCTATAAATAATGTGGAGAAAAAATCCAGGCCGCAATGAGTAAATATTTTTATTGAAGTATCACAATTTTGTACATTTTTCTGCGCTTTATTTATCGATGGCCTGTTATGGAAATCTCACACCGTCGCCAGCTGCTTCTCATAGCTGCGTGGCAGAAGCACCGCTAGGTCACTTGCACGTTGCTTACAAAAGTTGTGTGGCCGGGTAGCAGCACCGCGCAGACACTAATAGTTCGTGCAGAGGCGACGTTCGCTCCATAAAGGAATGTGTCTACTCGACTCCGGTTGTCTCATCGCAGTTGCAATTCCATTTACGAAAATCAGTCTAAAAGTAGATTGGAGATAGATTGGTTTGTTCCTCGTCGAAGACTCGAGAACATTGAATTCTATGTTTCGTGTATTGTAATAAATAACGGAAAGTTACCCATTATTTACAATAAATACTAAATTGCTCGTTTTTTCATAAACTTACGTATTTTTACTTCATTCACGGGAGCCCCATCTTCTTATCGGCAAACGATCCAAAATAAGAACTTTTTAAATATTATACGGTCGACCGTAATATTCCATTTACGCGTTACCGGCATAACAGATGCATCACATTTTTGAACTCACCTCGTCGTGATTGGCGCGCCACAGGAATCCACACGCATTAAGGCATTTATCAAACCCAGTGAAAGCGAAAAGGGGTAACACCACTGTAACGGCCTATTAAGAAGCATTTTTTTGACAATTCTTTTTTTGTTTAAGTATTATATATTACAAAAAATTTTTTGTAGGAAAATATTACAAAATGACGACACTGCAGCAATTCTCCCGAGGCATGTTGAATTTGAGGCGATCTGCGGCACTCACTACAACTGGTGCCAATTTGAATCTGTAAAAAAAGAAAAAAAATCTCTGTAATCTACATAAGTGTAACTAGTGAACTACGTAGGGGATTTTGAAAATATCGATTTTTGTGTAATTGGCGAGTGTTTGAATAAATTCGTTAGATTTTCACCAAAAAAAAGAACAGTCATTTGTTAATAAATATTGTTTAAATTATCTAATCAAAAATCCCCTACGTGGTTTACTTTGAAATGTTATTTCAAAGTTATGGTTAAATTTTCAAGTAAAAAAGATCGAAAATTGTGGAGTAGTACTGCGTGCCGTTTTGAAAAATCACGTTTCGAGATAAACGCTTTTGAAGTTTTGAAATGTGTTATAGACATGAACAATAAGGTCGCCCAGATTTGATTTTTCATTTTTTCCATACTATTCAAATTACGACATATGGCTAAACCATAATAAATTGTCAACTGATCAATTAATTTGCCACTTAATTTACCTTTTCCACCGAGGCCTTTTACGTTTTTTTTTATTTCTCAATCGGGTCCGCATTCTTTTTTGCCCGTGATAAATGCATTCTTTATTTTGCACTTCAAAATTGTCGAAAGTTTTGCTATCTCTGTCCCCAATGTAGTTTGCATATTTCAGACAGTGCAATGTTTCAGAGCGGTCGACATCTCAACGACAGCGTCAACCTCCATATACCGGATGAGCCTTCATGATTTGCTTGACATTTATCTTACAGTATTTCGATTTTACCTCAACATCGACGATTTTGCCTGTGAACCATCCAATCAGTGACGTAATTCCGAAAAGCGAAGAAAATCCGCGTTTCCTCCACGAACCATCACCGGAAACAGTAATTCCTTCAAACTGACCATTCTCTTCGCTTTTCTCTTTCTCATTATGTGCTGCTTTCTTCATACTGGCCTGTCGTACTGTTGCCGTTGCGATCGAAATCATATCCACTAGTTTATCATAGAACGATTGAAATATCGATCGTGACAATTCCATGAACACACAAAACTTTTCAATTCCGTTTAGCCCTACTCCAAGTAGGCGCATTACTAGGACGATCGACGGTTGATTTCATATGCGTTCCGTATGAACTTACTACTGGGTATAGCAACTTCTGGGCAGTTTGGATAAGCAAAAATTATTTTGAAGCTTAAGCCTCGACGACTTCGTTTTCGAAACGTCATGTCTGCATTGCACATTTTACATTTCAGGTGTTGAAAAATAACAGAGAAAACGACAAGAAAATTTATAATCCTATAGCTTAATCCGTAATTTACATGAAAATCCTGGTCACTGTGTTTCAATTTCTTAGCAGAGGCACTGATTCCTTCCGAACTGCTCTCAGCCGCATATCTATTCTTTGGACGCTTTGATGACATATTGCTTCGACGCCGCGTTTGATATGATGTTTTCGTACGTTTTCTGCCCGAGTATACTTTCTTACCACTCATTCGTACTTAAAAGACAAAACTGTATGCTATAAGATCACAAATAAACTATCAAAAGTCAATACTGCACACAAAAATCAAGATTCGAAGCGAAAGATTTGTCTTTTTCCTATACATACTGATGCTACCTGACGCCAAGCTAACGTATTATTGTTTTGAAATGCTTCTAACTATATCTGGACACGACACTATCAACATCTATGGAGGTTTTGAAGAAGTTACAATTCAAAAAGTGGGGATTTCTCAGCGGGTATCGTGTTGGCGCAGGTAGGTCGTTTCGGGTCATCCGAGGCGCTAGGGGAGGAGCTCGGAATTCCATAGAACACTTTTTTTTTCAGGGACTACAGTTTTTGCCTCATATTTTAGAAGGTTCAAAGCATCTTTTAAGCCAATATAAAAATTTGCTTTTTTGAAAATTCTACGGCGGTGTTACCTCTTTATAATCGACTCTCAGGATTTCTCATCGTGCTCATGTGTATTTCTACGCTCATCTTATTTCGCATTCCCTCCCCCTTAAAAAGAAAATGTTTTTCTCTAAAAAATTTGTTCTTCGGTTGGTTTCCCGTACCTTTACAATTTTATACAATTTCACAGTTTGATGTTTGTCATGTAATAATTTTCATTTGTTAACGTTGTTCGGGCCGAGCGAGTCGTTCTCGGTTGGGGGGATGATTGCATACCCTGGCCAGCTCGGATCGCAGTCGCTCCTCTGGCTGTCGTCGTCCGAGTGGCTCGAGGTTAATGTTTACCTCGGCGGCTGCCGGGGTCGTTGCCTCTCTAGTCCTTGGTGTTCGGTTTCTTTGGTACCTGTAACATTTAAACATAACGTTGCCAACCAAGGCTATCGGTGCTATGGCACCCAGTGAGTAGAAGCTCAGATTGTGGATGTGCTGCATCCCGTCTCTGGCAGAATTGAGGGTTTCCATGATTTGGTCGACTCGAGCTCCAAGCTTCCGAAGCTCTTCGGGGTCTCGCAGCACGCTCTGTAGTAGAATGGTCCTCTCGGTCTGCGTCGGGGGCGCCTGAGCTTCAATCTCCGTTAATTTCAAATTAAACGACGGAAGGTAGTTTTCTCGGATGACCTGTATCCCATATCAATTTTATAGAATGTGCCCATTGACTTATTTTTTCCAAAATTAAGTATGCTCTTAGAGGCTTCATTTCTTCAATTTACTCTATATATTCTTTTCACACTCTACACTGAACACTATCCTGCATCAGCATTAATATTCTATACATTCATGTATTTTCATCTCGGTATGACCCTCTATTTTCTGTTGATAAAATTAGGTCTCCTAAGACCTCTTCTACTTTATTGGAGCTCCCTACCCTGCGTCCCGAGGAGCTCCTTCCCACATTTATTTCTTAGCTGATATTTAGTTTTAACTAGCTATAGTTATGCGAATTCTTCAATTCTTGAGCTATTAGTGCTCGGTAAAGAGCTTCAGGCGGTTTGCGTGCACCACCTGAGTTTTCCGTCCTTTCCGGACTACGGAATTGACGGGGGCCCCTTCTCTACTATTTCGTGAGGTCCCGTCCACTTCGGGGTCAGCTTGGCTGACCGTCCGCTGCGCACCGGCTCGTCACAGAGGAGTACGCATTCGCCGACGCGGTACTCCTGCACCTTTGCGCCGTGGTCGTACGTATTCTTCGACCGTCTTTTCGCGCCTTCCAGGTTGTCACGTGCATGGACTGTAGTCCATGCGGCGCGTAATCACTTGCGTAACTCGTAGACGTAGCCGTCGTAGGTATAGGTGCTGCGGGGTTCCTGTTTTATGGCCGTCGGTAATTCAGCTTCGTTTCCGTATACCAGCACGTGGGGAGATAGTCCGGTCCCCGTATGCGGAGTGGTGTTGTACGTAAACATTGCGTACGGCAGCCACTCGTCCTGTCTCCATGATCCTCGCTTATGAAAATTTTCAGGTATTCTGCGAGAGTGCGGTGCAACCTTTCCAGGGCACCATTCGATTCCGGCTGGTAGGCCGTTGCCTGTATTTTCTTAATTCGCAGCAGTCGACACATTTCTTTGAAGGTCGCACTGGGGATGTTGGTGACCTGGTCTGACAGTATCGTTTCCGGCGTTCCGTGCCGGCAAATTAATTCTTCAACGAGCGCCCTTGCTACTGTCGGAGCCTCTTGGTTCGGCAGGGGAATCGCTGCACTGTATTTGGTAAGGGCGTCCTGGAACGTAAGTATGTATTAGGTGCGCAACTAAGTTCCCGCTGTTTTTCAAGAGATGGCTCCAGTAGTAAGTGCTGGTCGATTGGGACATAACCAAAACGTCATGAACCAAGCTTAGACATGGTAAACAAACCGCTTTGACACATTAGTGATTTTGTTTTTGCGTCATATACTTTTGGTTGTGTGAAAATGTCTGATTTTGTGCCAAATAATCGTCATTTGCGGGACGTGTTGCTTTTCTTCTTTCATTCGAAGAAAACGGCGGCTGAAGCGCATCGAGAACTCCAAAAAGTTTACGGAGATGCTGCTCTAAGTGAAACAACATGCCGTGATTGGTTCCGTCGTTTCAAAGACGGTGATTTTGATGTTGGCGACCGTTCGCGTGAAGGAAGACCAAAAACCTTCAAAGACGCTGAATTGGAGGCATTGCTCAATGAGGATCCGTGCCAAACGCAAAAATAGCTTGCTTCAGCATTAGGAGTTACCCGCCAAGCCATTTCCAAGCAATTGCATGCGTTGGAAATGATTCAAAAACAAGGAACTTGGGTTCCTTATGATTTGAAGCCAAGTGACGTTCAGCGTCGTTTTTTCGCCTGTGAACAAATGCTCCAGCGGCAAAAAAAGAAGGGTTTTCTTCATCGCATCGTTACGGGTGATGAAAAATGGATTCATTACAGCAACACAAAGAGAACAAAATCATGGGGACTGCCCGGTCATGCTTCTACGTCGTCGGCTCGGCCGACGAAGATTTTGCTGTCTATTTTGTGGGACCAGGGCAGTGTTATTTATTATGAGTTGTTGAAACCGAACGAAACCATCACTGGGGAACGGTATCGAACTCAATTGATGCGATTGAGCCGAGCACTGCGCGAAAAGCGGCCACAATACGAGCAGAGGCACGAAAAAGTGATTCTACAGCATGACAACGCTCGGCCTCACGTTGCCAAACCCGTTAAAACCTACTTAGAAACGCTGAAATGGGAAGTCCTACCCCACCCGCCATATTCCCCAGATATTGCGTCGTCCGATTATTACTTGTTCCGTTCGATGGCACATGGTCTGGCTAATCAGCAGTTCAGCTCATATGAAGACATCTCAAAATGGCTTGATTCGTGGATAGCCTCAAAAGACGAACACTTCTACCTTGACGGTATTCGAGCTCTGCCAGAAAGATGGGAAAAAGTTGTCGCCAGCGATGGGCAATAGTTTGAATGATTCATTTGTAAACATTTTTTCACAATAAAGTTGTATTTTCATCAAAAAAAAAAACAGTGGGAACTTAGTTGCGCACCTAATATTTTTTCCTGAAAGCGCTTTCCGGTAGCGGTTCTACAATGTCGGCCGCAACTTTTTCGAATGACCTCGATGGGGTGTCCGTTACCACCATCGCCACTCGTTCCTTTTTCCTGATTTAGTTCTTTTGAAAGGATTCGCAGGACGATATGCACTTCTCCAAATCCCTTCTTATGCCGGGCCAGTCGTACTTGGTCCGGATCCGATGTAACGTACGCCTGATACCCTGATGCCCTCCTATGGGGGTGTCGTGATATTCTCTTATTATTTTCAGGCGGTCATCGATAGAGGGAATGGCTACGCCACTGCGGCAGTCGCTATACTTCTTTGTAGCGCTGTCTTCCTTCGCGCTGCTGGAAGATTGCGGGCCACGGGCCCCGCCGTGCCTCGCTTCCTTAGCAGGCCTTTGCGGCGCTCTGTCCGCAGTTTCTCCACTCGGTGTGCTCAATGGTAGCTCCGCCGTTGAGTCGCTCTCCGTCTCGAGCGGCCTTGCAACGTTTGCCTTTCGCGACCTTCCGCGCCTCGCGGACCCGCCATGCTGTGCCGGGCTCGCTCTGTCTTTGTCAGCGATAGTCATGCCTTGCGTTGCTAGCGTGGGTGGTTTGCCCCTTCCCCGACCGCACGGCTTCTCGACGGGGCTGTGGAGATCAGTTGAGCGTCCTGCATGCACGCTGCGGATCTCTCTATCCTCTTCTGGAGCATTGGCCGGCGCGGCTTCTCTCTCTGCCGCGTCGCTCAGCTGGCTCAGGGTATTCTCGGCTCTCCGCTTTGTGCGGCTGTCCGTACCCGGGCGCTTGCTATCCTTTTCATTCTCGTGAGCGAACTCAACCTCTCACGCCAGCGAGCTGCCACGGCTATATCGGGTATCTTTGGCCCTCCTCTTTGTGCGATCATTCGCTGTGCCTACTTGCCCCGTAGTGCTGTCCTTTTCCGATCCACAGACTTCGTTCTTTGCTCTCGCTTGGGCCCTCGTAGTGAGGAATATTCGGCTTAGCGCATCTGCATTCGTGTTGCGCTTACCTGCCTTGTATTCGATATTAAACTCAAGTTCGACCAATTTTATTTTCCAATGCATTAGTCTCGAACCTGGGTCCCTTACTCTGAACAGCCAGGTGAGCGGTTGGTGGTCTGTCACGACCGTGACCATAAATATATGGCCGGAATTGAGCAAGAGTCCAAATTATCGCGAATAGCTCTTACTCCGTGTGTTACTATGTCGTCGAGGTACACATAGCATTTGACGCCCTGTAGTCCTGCTAACGCGGAGATCATTAGCCGCTGGAAAGTCGGTGGCGCGTTCTTCAATCCGAATGCCATGCGGTTATACTCAAAATGACCCCGCCGAGTGGAGAATGCCGTTTTTCCATGTCTTCCTGCGCCATCGGGATTTGGTGAAATTCAGAAGCGTAGTCCAACGTCATGTAATATCGGGCTCGTTCCAACAGGTCCAATATTTCAGTTATATTGGGCAGTGGGCACAAGTCTCCGATGTTGGCTTCGTTCAACTTCTGAAAGTCCACCATTCCGCGCATTTTTTTCACTCCGGCGGCATCGGGTTTCTTAGCCACGACCATCAGCGGCGCGTTCCATTGACTCCTGCTGGGCTGGACTATTCCTTCCACTAGCATTTTGTCTGTCGGCCTCTCCACTTTTCTTTCTCGTGGGCGAGTTCAGCCTCTCGCTTCGACGATATATAGTGGTTGCCTTGGGTATCTTTGACTCTTCTCTTTGTGCGGCTGTTCGTATACCCGATTACGCTATCTTTCTCTTTCTTATGGGACTTTCTTTCCTGTCCCACTTGGGCTCGTGTGGTCGCGTATGTGCGACTCAGAGCGTCTGCTTGCTTTTCACTGCTCGGGGGCACCAAAGCGTTTGGCCTTCT
The DNA here is from genome assembly GCA_963942595.1 of Cylloceria caligata. NCBI lineage: Eukaryota > Metazoa > Arthropoda > Insecta > Hymenoptera > Ichneumonidae > Cylloceria > Cylloceria caligata. The sequence goes on along the minus strand of OZ012706.1, from coordinate 57,089,948 downwards.
TCCCCGTGCTCTCTGAGCTTACGCGCAGTGTCTTGACCTGTCGGCTACGTACGGCCTTCGCTATCTCCGACGACTTGAATGTCGCCGTCGGCTGTTGCACTTCCCCGTCGTGTTTAGAAACATCCAAACTCATTCTATTAGTTTTTGACGGTGTGACACGGAATGTCGCTATTTTGCCTCGGCCGATTCCGCTCCTTGTAGGTAGTCCGACAAATTTATTCTCCTTGTTTTCACTGGGTACTGGTAGGCTTATTCGTCCCATATCCCGGGTGCAGTCTCGAGCCATGTGTCCAGCTTTTTCGCAGGTGTAACAGTTTTCTCCCTGCCGGGATGGCGCGCCTTGGGATTTCTGGGGTGGCTAAATATTCCACCTACCCCTCCCTTTGGCTGCACCATTTTCGTAATCTCTATGGCTCCCGTTACGGACTCGTGGAGGGTGGCATAATTGCGTGATCTTACCAGGATCTGGACCTGCCCATGCAGTCCATTCTTGAAGTTGGCCTGAGCGCTCTTCCGTGTTATCTTTTCGATGATGCGCATTTCCAACATCGTGGCAGCTTCCACGCAAAGCTTTTCTATAATATCGACGGTGATACGCTCTGGTCTGGCGGCGTATACTGCGATGTCCTCGCCCTGGCCCTGCCGGAGGGAGTTGAATTCTACCTGTAACGCAGGCAACGGCTTTCGCTTCCCGTACAGGGCCTGCAGCTCGGTCTTAAGCTGTGCTACCGAGAGGATGACATTATGTTTCATTTCTCTGGCCGCCCTACCCTCGAGCTTGCTGCTAAGTACTAATTCTAGTAGGATGTCATGATCCCTGGACGCGACTCGCTTGAAAACGGTCTCGCATGATCGTAGGAAGGCATCCAGCTCGTCGGCGTTGCTTCCGTCGAAATGCTTGATATTCTTTAGTGTTAGTCCAAGGTCGAGCGTCCGACTCTGTTTCTGACACCCTCGGTTGTTCTCTTTGGAACATGGGATCCGCAGGGGGGTGATCCAGTTCCTAAAATCGGGTTTGTCTCGACCGCGGTCGTGGTATCGGGCATTCTTCCAACTCTGTTCCTTCCAGCCTCCGTAATATGATAATTCGGCATTTTGCTCCCGTAGGGACCGGATGAGTTCGAACTCGTCCGCACCTACCTCGTTGAGTGTGTCCGCGAGGTTTCGCCGTGCCGACATCGTGTCGCGGCCTTGGAGCCTGAGCTCCAGCTCGAGCTTTCGTTGAGCCCGCTCGTACTCACAGTGGCTCCTTTCGACCGCTTCGCAGCGTTGCCTGACTCGTTCCGGCAGTGGTGGCCGCATCATCGTACCGGCAGCTGCTTGGAAACCTGCACGATATAACGTTCGCAAATTTTCGATTTCCCGCTCGATCATATCGTTGGAGAAGTGTTCTGCAGTTATTTCTCTAATTGCTCTATTAAACAAGTTGTCGCTACCGATGCTACTATGATCCCGAAACGACGCACCCCTGAGTGGGTTTACGTCGAACTCGGTTATCAGGCGGCCTGCGAGGGCCGCTTGCCTATCTGCGGGGATTCGTCCAGGCGGTGGGAGCTCAGATAGTGCCCTGCGTGCTTCGTATACGATGTCCCCGACTGCTGCAGCTAAACCCGCTGCAGGGTCCACCTCCTCGCTGGGCATTGTAGTTTCTAACGAATTGCCCCTACGTTTCGGTTTTGCTCCCCTAAATCCCGGCATCTTGCTAACTTCGCGGTGAACAATACTCTAAAATATACCCACAAAATCTCGAAAGAAATATCTCTGGTGGAATATATTTATTTTGAAATTTTTTAAATATCTGTCCTAACTGGCTTTGGTTTATTTCGGCAATATGTATTAGTATAACGTAACCGCCACTTACAGAAGGATGACCTGGTAGATAGCCCTCTCCTTGGCGTTGTTCTTGGGTGCTGTCGACTTGGTGTCCTGCAGCTCCTCTCTGTAGATGGTCCGGACTTCCTTCTTGGCGCCGTCAACCTGTTTCTTAGCTGGTTCCTGGGCTCCTTAGCGCGTCGCCAATGGTTGCACGACGGCTTCTTCGCAAGTAGCTGCTTCGAGTCCTTGGTTGCACATTTTGTGCGTTTTTCCGCGACTTGACGTATTAGCATCAATCGGGAGTTTAAACGGTTGACCGATATGTCGCACCGCACCGACGTACACTTCGCGCTTTCGCGTGAGCTTATTCGGGTTTTCACGAACTACACTGGCGTCCTTTGCACGAGTCGTAGTCGTCACTTCAGAGTCACTCTTAATTACTTTGTCCAAAACACTTTTTGTCCAAATAAATCACGTATCACTTAACTTCATCACATCCCACCGCTGCCACCAAATGTTATGCCGGTACCGCGTAATTGGATTATTCGGTATTCGGTATAATATTAAAAAGTTATTATTTTTTGGGATCGTTTGCCAATTAGGAGATGGATCTCGAGTAATTGGTGAAAATGCGAATTTATATAAATGGAAGTATTTATTATAGGCAACGGTAACTTTCCGTTGTCACCCTCGGGTAAAAATAGTTTCTATAGAGTAAAGCTATCGCACAGAAGAGTAAAGTCCCCCATAAAATTAGTTCAATCAATTATTTTTACACACGAAAAAATGGTTTTGTTGTGAAAGGATATCAATGTTTGTTAGTTGTTCACGTACGAGAAAAGTAACATTCAAGCGGTAGCAGAAAATGGCACTCTCACGAGTATAGTCCTTGATAAAATTCGTTAAAAATTTTTTTTTGTATCATGCACAAAAGTGTCGTCACAGACACGTAAAGTCCCCATTTTCGTGCCTGTGAAGTGTGGCGAAAATGGCGTTTTTTAGTAAGGCGTGCGGAAAAAATACTGCGCATGCGTAAATCTCACTTTTTACTTTTGCGCCCACTTTTTTAACACTCTTGTCATTTTTTCGCACGCGATCACCACACTACAGGCATAAAAAGGGGAAGTTTTTGTGTATCTGTTACAAAAAGTAGTATGTGACACCCGTACGAAAAAGCGGAAAATCAACGAAGATTGTGAAGACTTTAGTTCGTACCATAGACAGCACTCGCCTTCGGCTCGTGCGGCCCACATTACACCCTTGGTCGAAAGTCCGCTTTTTCGCACTTGTATCGCAAAGTATCATACTATTACTCGAATATGTTTCTACAATAGTATTGCTAGTGATGATAAAGTGTAGGATATGATCTTTGGTAATTGTAAAGTCATCGAAAAAAATTGTTTAAACAATTATTTTTGTAACATTATTGTTATTGATGTCAGAATAAGGAATATCATTTTTGGTCGATTGGTCACCCTCAGAAAAATTGTTGCGGCACAATAAAGTTTTGGTACCACAGAGTAAAGCACTGCAATAATTAGCTTATACGATTATCTATCCAACAATAATGTTGAATGTGTGATATCAAGTTTAGACGTTCGATCCCCTTTAAAAAAAATTACGATTCGATAACGTCGAAGAATGATAAGGTTGTCGATGCGCCTCAGAACAACAGCATGCGAGCTCCTGCGGTTCCCGTTTGGCGATATTCTGCTATTTTCTACTAAATTTTGCGAAAAAAAAACATTTCGAATATAAAACGATTGCTTGGAATAATTTCTAATCAATGTCGGACGAGTATTATAGTTTGTTAGCTGAGGATCTTGTTCAGAATTAAAGCGGCATTTTCACTGGAACCCACATAAGCATGGAACTAAATTTTCGTGGAGGCTATGATTTAACGTAGCTTCAACTAATAAAATATCTACAGGTAGGGATTCCATAAAGTTGAAAAACGTTCGTTTGTTCGTTTTTTCCTGATTGAAGCATAATTTTTATCGGCATCCCACTTAAGGGGTTATATCTAGTTGTTTGGGTTCAAAAAAAAATTTTTTTTTCATTTTTTCCAATTACATAATCTTAAGAACGTTTTTCCAAAATATTATAAGCATCTGTGCAATAGAACGAATATATTTACACGTGCTACCTGAGAGTGCGAGTCTCCGAGCGCAGCGATCGATGAGTGGTACCGTTAGTTCGCTCCGCAGGCGAGCTTATACCAGGTCTATAAATATGAAACCGGAATTTTTGTATAGAAAATACACGTTTATTGTATGAAAATGATAAAAAATATTTTATTCGAAGTATTGCCCATCGCTAGCTATACATTTTTCCCACCTGTCAGACAATTTGTGGATGCCACGCCAAAAAAACTGTTGCTCTTTTGACGCAAACCAGTCATCGAGCCATTTTCGTACATTTTCGTAGGAAGTAAAGCGCTGCTCAGCAAGTGCGTGCCCCATCGATGCAAATAAGTAGTAATCGGACGGAGCCAAGTCCAGTGAGTAAGCCGCATGCGAAAGTATTTCCCAACTAAACGCCTCAATCGTTTCCTTGATCAGTTTTGCTGTGTGTGATGGTGCATTATCATGAAGCAAAATCACTTTGTGTTGCCTTTTTTGATATTCTGGTCGTTTTTTACGCAAAGCTTCATCATCGATCATTTGTTGTCGGTAGCGTTCACTATTAACGGTTTCGCCAGGTTTTAGCAGCTCATAATAGATCACACCCTTCTGATCCCACCAAACACAGAGCATTGTCTTCCGTCCATAACGATTTGGCCTTGCAGTCGGTGTCGATGGTTCGCCTGGAGTTACCCATGATTTTTTACGCTTAGGATTCTCAAAATATATCCACTTTTCATCGCCAGTCACAATTCGATGAAGAAATGACTTTCTTTTGTACCTGACGAGCAGCATTTCACAAATGGTTTTTCAGTTTTCCTGCTGCCTTTCATTTAGTTCATGTGGAACCCATTTTCCCATCTTCTGGATCTTTCCCATGGCTTTCAAACGTATGGAGACGGCTTCTTGTGTCACATTTAATTGATCCGCGAGTTGTTGCGTTTGAGCGTCATCCTCATCCAACAATGCTTGCAATTCGCTGTCTTCAAACTTTTTCGGTGGTCTTCCACGTTCTTCGTTTCTCACGTCAAAATCGCCACTCTTGAATTTTTTAAACCGCTCAAAGCACTGTGATTTACCAAGAGCATGCTCACTGTAAGCTTCGACAAGCATTCGATGCGATTCTGCAGCAGTTTTCTTTAACCGGCAACAGAAAATCAATGCTGTCCGCAAATCGTAGTTTCCAATCACAGAATTCGACATGTTCAACGCTATTACAAACTATGCTGTTGTATTGTTGTGAGTTGAAAATCTTTGTCAGAGATATCAACAAGGAAATGGCGCCAATGACCCGGTTTGACGGTAACTACATTGACAGCTAGGGCTATCTATGGGCAAATTCCGGTTTCATATTTATAGACCTGGTATTGTGCTCAGGGATTTTGGGGGCACGTATTCATGAATGTACATTAGTATTAATGTTTTGAAATATCTGCTCCATTTTTGAATCGCCGGAACAGTTGTATTCTTGCTTTCAAAGTAGCAACATCGAAAGTACGTTTACGATGCGTGTATTTTGTTTTGCTCAATATATTATATTATATTATATTATATTATATTATAGTATATTAGCGTTTCAACGGACTTTTTCAAGCATCAATATGAACAAAGCACAACAAATCAGCCGTGAAACTAGATCTGAAAAGAAAGTGCAAAAATCAAGGACGAAAAGAAGGAAGCAATATTTCAATCCGAAGACAGCAGAGATCGACGAAAGTATTATAGTTTTAGTGCGTCTTGGAAAGAAATTAAAGCTTAATAATGAGGTGAATGTGTCAGCGGATAATTCGATTGAATATCGAATTATTAATTTTATATTGGTATTTATAACTCTTTCGGAGTATGTAAAGTGCAAAAGTTATGACGATGATGCTGAATTTGTACCAATAAAAACACGAGGACTAGGCTTTAAACTTACAGTAACTTGTGACAAGTGTGTGGAGTGAAAAATTAGTTCGTGCGCTACTGTCAACCATTCGTACGAAATAAACAGACGATTTATATTGGGTTTGGAAAAAAGTTCGTGGCGTTTTTCCCGATAGATGGTATCAATGGCAAACAAGTCAGGAAACACATATCGCAGCGACACCACTAAACGCTCGTTGGAAAGGTGACACTTCGAGCGTTACTCTGAGTGTATAAACATCGAAATTGGTGCAGTGGTTGGAAAGTTGTTTGCGTTTGAAAATGGAGAGAAGTAATGAAAAATTTCGCTATATTTTGCAATTATAAAGGGTGATTTTTTAAGAGCTTGAGAACTTTTTTTAAAAAAAAAACGCATAAAATTTGCAAAATCTCATCGGTTCTTTATTTGAAACGTTAGATTGGTCCATGACATTTACTTTTTGAAGATAATTTCATTTAAATGTTGACCGCGAATGGGCCCTAGAAAAGTTGGCAGAAAATCCGCTTTTTTATCGACAAATTTTGTTCAGCGATGAGGCTCATTTCTGGTTGAATGGCTACGTAAATAGGCAAAATTGCCGCATTTGGAGTGAAGAGCAACCAGAAGCCGTTCAAGAACTGCCCATGCATCCCGAAAAATGCACTGTTTGGTGTGGTTTGTACGCTGGTGGAATCATTGGACCGTATTTTTTCAAAGATGCTGTTGGACGCAACGTTACGGTGAATGGCGATCGCTATCGTTCGATGCTAACAAACTTTTTGTTGCCAAAAATGGAAGAACTGAACTTAGTTGACATGTGGTTTCAACAAGATGGCGCTACATGCCACACAGCTCGCGATTCTATGGCCATTTTGAGCGAAAACTTCGGAGAACAATTCATCTCAAGAAATGGCCCGGTAAGTTGGCCACCAAGATCATGCGATTTGACGCCTTTAGACTATTTTTTGTGGGGCTACGTCAAGTCTAAAGTCTACAGAAATAAGCCAGCAACTATTCCAGTTTTGGAAGACAACATTTCCGAAGAAATTCGGGCTATTCCGGCCGAAATGCTCGAAAAAGTTGCCCAAAATTGGACTTTCCGAATGGACCACCTAAGACGCAGCCGCGGTCAACATTTAAATGAAATTATCTTCAAAAAGTAAATGTCATGGACCAATCTAACGTTTCAAATAAAGAACCGATGAGATTTTGCAAATTTTATGCGTTTTTTTTTTAAAAAAAGTTCTCAAGCTCTTAAAAAATCACCCTTTATTACGACAAAGGAAAGAATGCTGCGCAGGCTTGTGAACAAATTTGTGCTGTGTACGGTGAAGATACTTTATCAAAATCTGCTGCGCGGAAATGGTTCGCTCGCTTTCGTTCTGGTAATTGTTATGTGAAAGATGAGGCACGCTCTGGTCATCCAATCACTGAAAAAGCTGATGAAATTTTTGAAAAAGTCCTGCAAGATAAGCATATCAGCAGTGTTGATATTAGTATGGAGCTAAGCATTGACAACAAAACTGTTTTGAATCATTTACACAAAGCTGGCTACAAAAAGAAGCTCGATGTATGGGTTCCTCATGAGTTGAGCGCGAAAAACATGATAGACCGAATTAACATCTGCGATGCGCTTCTGAAACGCAATGAAATTGAGCCATTTCTGAAACGTGTCATAATCCGTGCTGAAAAATGGATCACGTACGACAATCGGAAGCATCAAAGATCGTGGACAAGGGATGGTTAGCCGTCACAAGCGTTCGCGAAGCCAGGATTTACGGCGAAAAAGGTGATGCTATGTGTGTGGTGCGACTCGAACGGAATCGTCCACCATGAGCTACTTCCAGTTAGTCAGACGATTGATTCTCAACTCTACTGTAGACACCTAGAGAGACTACGCCAAGCAATTGAAAGTAAACGGCCCGAATTGATTAATAGGAAAGGTGTTGTCTTCCATCATGACAACGCCCGACCACACACTTCTTTGATGACCCGTCAAAAATTGCGAGAGCTTGGTTGGGAAGTTTTGATGCATCTACCGTATAGTTCAGACATAGCACCCTCTCACTATCACTTATTCCGATCTCTGCAGAACTCTCTCAATGGAATGAAGCTGCTTTCAAAAGAAGCCTGTTAAAACCACTTGATTCAGTTTTTCAACTAGAAACCACAGAAGTTGTTCACCGATGGCATCTCGGCTATACCCAAAAAATGGCGAATCATTGAAGATAATAATGAAGCATATTTGGTTTAAATAAATTAATTTTCACACTATACAAAAACCAGTGGAATTTTACTAAAAAAACGCCACGAACTTTTTCCCAGACCCAATATTTACAATGAAATTACTTGGCTTAGGAGCAGTGGGCTGTGCAACATTTTGCGGATCAATGGACATGCCACCGTTCTTGTTTCAAAGTACTTATGCCATCATTGCGAAACACATATGTACTTTTGTGAAAGAAGTATTGAATCAATTTATAAAATGTGCTGTGCGTGAAGAAATTGTTAAGACTAATGGACTAAATAAAAACCATACAACAGTATCTGGCGACGGTACATGGAAAAAACGCGGGTTCACTTCATTGTACGGAGTTGCTTCCTGAATTGGATATTATACAGGCAAGATTGTGGATTTTGTGCATACTGCAAATTGTGTCAACGGTTGGAGAAACGAAAGGGTACAGCCAATTTGGAAGAGTGGAAAGAAGCTCATGACCCTGTGTGCACAGCAAATCACTCAGGATCATCTGGTAAAATGGAAGTCGATGCCATGGTTGAAATGTTTCAACGCTCCGAAAATCTGCACGGTGTAAAGTACGCAAATTACTTTGTAGACGGCGATTCAAAAACGTACACTGTCATTAAAAATCCTGCTGTCAAGTCCATTTCGAAGAAAGTTACTTGGAAATTACTTGAAAGACGCGTGGACGGATTCACGTAGAATAACAATGAGAGTTATAATCAACTCATCTGGAAAATTAGCCCGAAGAATCTACCTGGAGGCGTACGCCGCACAGTAGACGCAGAGCCCGAAATCGTGGCAGTAAATACAAATAACCTCCGATCGGAATAAAAATTGGTATGCAGGGGTTTTTAAGGTCGCTGATTACGAATCTGAAAGCTAAATTATTGTAAACAAAATGGCCGATCCAATATGGCGGACATGGATGTTAAAAAGGTGTCCGATCTTGACAAAAATTGGTATATGCGGGTTTTTAAGGTCGCTTATTACGAATCCGAAAGCCAAATTATTGTAAACAAAATGGCCGATCCAATATGGCGGACATGAATGTTAAAAAGGTGTCCGATCTTGACAAAAACTGCTGAATGTGGGTTTTGAGGGTCGCTCATTACGAATCCGAAAGCCAAATTATTGTAAACAAAATGGCTGATCCAATATGGCGGTCAAGTATGTTAAAAAAAATTAAAAATTTTCAAAAAAACTCCCTGCCGTACCACTCAAAAAAGGATGAAATAATTTACTTATTTAGTATGACGTTTTCGTATACAATGATATATAACTTGCATTAGTTATTTGAATTTTAATTATTATAATTGAATTGAACAAAATTGATATACGCGGGTTGTGAAAGTGACTGATTGCGAATCAGAAAGCCAAACAATTTCGAACAAAATAGCCGATCCAATATGGCGGACATAAATGGTAAAAAGGTGTCAGATCTTGAAGAAAATTGATATACGCGGGTTGTGAAAGTGACTGATTACGAATCAGAAAGCCAAACAATTTTGAACAAAATGGCCGATCCAATATGGCGGACATAGATGGAAAAAGGTGTCAGATCTTGACAAAAATTGGTATACGCGGGTTTTTAGGGTCACTGATCACGAATCCGACAGACAAATTATGGTACCCAAAACGTATCCTGTTAAATGGATGAGATATAATATAAAATATAATAATCATTATAAAATAAACGTGAGCCGTGCCTTCTACGGAATTAATATTTTTATTTTCAAAATACATTATTCTCGAAATCGTGTAATCGAATTTAATTTTTAGTCGAATGGAACATCGGATTCGGAGTCGCCGTCGCCGTCGTCGATGTCGGAACCATCTACCGAGCTTGTATCGTCCACAAGACCCGATTCGATGTTATTTGTGACGAAACCTTGATGTGCTGCAGCATTGATAGTTGGAGCGAGCAGCATCGCGACAGCTTCCGGCGACAAACTTTTTAGTGGTTTCTTCGGTAGTTGCCGGATGCTAGATATGTACGGGTCTGAAGAAATTAGCAGCCGGTGGAAAACATCTTGCATTGTTTTTATCCTGGAAGTTTTTCGCGAGAAGTTTTCTCGGTATCGTTTAATATCTTTATTTCGAGCTTCCTGAGCGTCTTCGGATAATTCGCCGATTGGTAAAAGCGCATGAGCTATTATCAGTGAACCGTGAATTAATAGCTTGTGTACCGAAGTAGGCATGTGGTACCAAGGGTATAATGCAACGATAGTTCTTGCCGTTTCAATAGTATACTGCTCAAATAGTTCACAATTTATCTTGTGGCCACACGAGATAACTTGTAGGATAACGTAGAAACGGTTAATTACTTTTTCGTTGACCCCGGTTATCAAAGCAGAAACCTTCCAATTCTCAAAAAATCGCCGAGCTGTGTTGCCATCATTGCTGCTGCCGTATCCAGGCTTCGGACGATCAATGCTTAGACCCAATTCGCTCTTGAATTCGCGTTGAATCCTCTTCTTGGTTTCTTCGGTAATTTGTTTTTCTTCGGAACTTCGTGCTTGCCATTTTTTAATGCCGAGTTTGTACGACAAATGTATGCAATACTCGAAGCACCGTATCCACACATGCAGTGTCGACAACCCGAACTTCAAATTCGTTTCAACGACCTCCTTTTGCAACATAACGTCGATGGCATTAAAATCTTTGCTGGTTGCTCCACACAAATAGCACCGTTGAGCAGATTTCGTCGATGACACAGCATTGCAAACTTTACCATCTATCATGGTGAACGCCAACTTGTACGTTATGGAGATATCTTTTCCACTTACTACAGTTTGGAGTGGACTAAGCGACTTTATTTGTGCTTCGACAATTCCAACTTCATTTAGTGTGGACTCTGTATCTTCGTGCAGAAACTGTAGTCTAAGCGGCCTACAAAATCGTAAAGACGAGGGCCTAGGGTTCTTCCAAACCATGATTTCTGCTTTTGTTTGTTGATCAATGCAGATGAGTTGTAATGGCACAACCGAAGTAAAAAACACATGCGCATCTGATTTGCTATCATCAGTAAAAGTCTGCTTATATTCACTTTGCCCAGAGCTTCCATCGCAACCCCATTTGCAAATTAAATCCATATTACGAGCATTACCGTTAGTCAAGGTTTCAACGACTTCTGTTTGGACGAGTAAAATACGTTTAACTGTATGATCTAATAATGCCTGCAATTCGACTTCTGCACTCGTCTCTGTAATGGTAATTGCGTCAGACCGAGGATAACAACGCTTTTTTGCTTCCACCACTTTTTCGTAAGACGGATATAGACGACAGTTATGTGCCAACGATATTTTTCTCATCGTTAGGTAAGCTCCCTTTGACAATTTACATTCGATCAAAGCGGAAAGTGCAGCCTCTTCCGATAAAGAGGTTTCACCCGTTACTGCATAAGCTTTTCGATACTTAGAAGCTCTTAAAGGACTCGTCATTGTTACGTCCTTAACAACTTTCGAAGCGTCTAATTGTCCCGAAGCGCGAAGGCTCATTTGAGTAGCGTATGCTAATTCTTCCGGGGTTGAGGATTTACGAATATCTTCGGTCTTCTTTCGTTTTGACCTTTCACTTGCCGATGTAAACTCAAGGGACGGGCGGCCTCTTTTACTACCTGGGTCTTTCTCAACAGTGTCTGTAGGTACGGCAAAATATACCTGCCCGCTAAGCCATTTACTGTTTTTCTTGAAGAAAATGTCCGATGTTCTATTAGCTTCTTGCCACCTAGTTCTTATTTTATTAAACAGCATTGAAAAGGCGGTTCTCGAGTCCTCAGGCACCACAACTTTACGTCCACTTTTCTCGGAAATTTTAGTTTCCACGAAATTCATTAACGTAGCGAAATTATCGTTCAAATTATCCTTTATAATAAGATATAATTCTTTCCTCGTCAAATGTACTCCTTCGTAATGGGACCCTGTAATAAAGACATAAAATTGTATAGAATTTGTGTTGAAGGATCAGATCAAAATTTTAATGAATTTTAATTATTGTAACAAATAAGTAGCCGCAATAATTATTCGTATTTTTTTTTTAAAAGTACATAAAAAACAACAGTTATGAAAAAAAAATTGAATTTAGACTATTATGAAAGAAGTTATGAGCAAAAAAACATAAACAAATATTTTTTGAACGGGTGACCAAAAACATCTCAAAATGTACCAGAAGCCGATTTTTGATGAGTACATGAAAATATGACAAAGTCAAGGGAAAAAAAATTGAACTGTCCGATTTGGCGTGGAATGCCCCATATATACCTATATATATAATAAAAATGTATCAAATATAAATAAAATATGACGATTCAAATTAATTATTTAGTATATACTTACATATATATGTATTGTTGTATGTCTACAAAAATAGATATAAAGGGTGGTTAAATTTTGAGGGCCGATGTTGAATGTGAACCACACCTAAACGTCAAGTTTTTTTCTGCATTTCATTTGACATTTCTCAATTTCAGACTAACTCAATTTGAACCATGGAAAGATACACAATCGAGCAACGCGTTAAAGTTATTCAGGCTTATTATGAAAATGGGCATTCAAATCAAAATGCATATCGTGCACTTCGTGATTTTTTCGGTCAATTTAATCGTCCAAATGTGCGTACAATCGGAAAAATCGTGCAAAAATTTGAGCAAACCGGGTCTGTAGGAGATATTAAAACACCAGTGCATGCTCGTACAGCTCGTACTGCAGAAAATATTGCTGCTGTTCGCGATAGTGTGGCTGAAGAGCCGTCCACCTCAACTCGTCGTCGTGCCCAACAATTGCACCTCTCACGCTCGTCGTTGATGAACATTATGCATAAAGACTTGCATTTACACGCTTATAAGGTGCAATTGACTCAAGAACTAAAGCCTCTTGACCATTCCAAACGTCGTCAATGGTCAGAATGGTGGCAAGAAATGGCAACAGTGGATGATCAATTTTCGAAGAAAATCATCTTCAGTGATGAGGCACATTTTCACCTCAGTGGATTCGTCAATAAGCAGAATTGCCGCATTTGGGCGAATCATGATCCAAGAGTGATTGTCGAAAAACCAATGCACCCACAAAGAGTGACTGTTTGGTGCGGTTTATGGGCTGGCGGCATCATCGGGCCGTATTTTTTCCAAAATGAGGCCGGTCAGGCAGTTACTGTGAATGGTGTTCGCTATCGTGAGATGATAACGAACTTTTTATGGCCCGAATTGGAAGATATGGATGTGGGCGATATGTGGTTTCAACAGGACGGTGCCACTTGCCACACAGCTAACGAAACAATGGCTCTTTTGCGCGACAAATTCAATGGCCGTGTTATCTCACGTGGTGGCGATGTCAATTGGCCGCCAAGATCATGTGATTTGACACCGTTGGACTTCTTTCTTTGGGGTTATTTGAAAGAAAAGGTGTACGTCGATAAGCCAACAACAATTCAAGAGCTAAAGGATGAGATAATTCGGCACATTAACGGCATAGAACCTCAATTATGCCTAAGCGTCATCGAAAATTTGGACCATCGGATGGAGGTGTGCCGCCGAGGTCGCGGCGGCCATTTGGCCGATATTTTGTTCCATACATAATTGAACCATACCATATTATCATAATAAAAAGAATTGACAATAATTTCCTAAATAATTTGTGTTTTGTTCCAAATCAACATCGGCCCTTAAAATTTAACCACCCTTTATAAATGATTTACTTGAATTTGTATTTTGTATATATATATGTATATATATATATATTATATATGGTATATGTATGGATATAGTCCTATTGCTCAAGTAGCAGCTGTTCAATGGCCCCATGGCATGACGTATGGCGCCACGCGCGCGTGCACGGTCGGCAACCGCCTGTTTTACGTTGCCAAAAACCATAACAGACAAAGTTAGGCAGCTCTAGGCAGCTAATTCCTGTTAATTTCGCAAGCTTATATAATAAACTAAAGGCCTAGACATTGGCTGTCGCAGAATATGGCAGAAAGTATAACTTTTCGGATAGTTGAAAATATAAGTTTACAAAATTCTTTCACTTTATTTATGCAGTAGTTTATACTACACTTCAATAATTTACATATTTATTTTAAACTCAACCAATGTAAAAATATCTTCTACATACCTCCAGAAGTCGTATCCATGTCTCCGGATTGATTTAAAACACTTCACTTTAAAGTTATCGATTTTATAAGTCACGGTAGTTTTCGCTCGTTCAGCGCGCGATGCGAACACTCGTCTCGAAGGCTAACTTCCAACTGACGCAGCGACGAAGGTATACGGTGAAAAAGGTTCCCCTTTTACAATTTAACGCAGCCATTAGTCCTCTACCTGACTGCCTGCTCAAATATCCCGATTGTAAAAATTTTTTTCTGACTTTTCTGCCACGATTTCGGGCTCTGCGTCTACTGTGCGCCGGTCAAAATTGCAGCTTACACATCTGCCTGTGTTTTCGATAAGGCTAATATTGCAGTTGTAGCGATTTTTGAAACACTAGGGATACCCCGTGGCCCTCATGCCTACGAGTTTGTCGCGAAGGAGGGCAAGAAGCGCGTGTCAATTGCCGAACAGCGCGTGCAAGCGGCCACTAGAGAGTTCAGGCAACCTCACGTCGATGTCCTGGAAGCTGATGCACGCGCAGAAGGGATCCTTTATGACCCTGAAATAGATGATTCTATGTAAGTCTGAATAAATTAATTTTATGCATGAAAAACCTAGATTAAAAACTTTAAACGCCATTATCTTGGAATCATGTTGTTTAAAAAGTGCTATTGCGATGAGCACGATTTGTCGAAAGCAATTGAATTGATCGATTTAAATCTTTCACGAACTTGTTTCTAATTATAATGGCTTGTTCGGGAATGAAGGAATTTTCATTAGGACCGAAATTTATATCTTTTTGGATAAAAAAACATACTTTTTGGAATTAAAAAATCAAACTTTTCACAAAAATCGACATTTTTTTTTTAAATAAAAAATTTGCTAAACCCTTCGTTCACGAAGAGCGTATAGTATTATATTAACGTAATCTTTTTGGTTTTTTTGATTCCAGATGAGCCGTTCCAGAGATAAACTCACCGCAATTGATGTTCGAAAAAAGGTGTTTTCGGACAACCGCCATATTACCCACAGTAGTAAAATTTTTTTCATTAAAAAATGTATATAAGTATCTCAACATTTTTAGTAATTAATACTGTACAGTGTATTTTAATAAAATTATGTCAACATGGCTAAAAAAATAATGTTAAACCCTTAATTTCCCCCAGCACAATTAGATATAACCCCTTAAGGAAGTTTTTGGTGGGTAACGTCATTCGACATTCCTGCAACCAGAAGAAAAGTGCCCTAACAAAAATCATCTGACTAGATCACTAATCAGCAATCCGTAAAGCATCAGACTTTTCCAGACGGAATAATATACTGTACGATTATCTTATTGTTATCAAAAAAATAATTAGATTAATTATTAGCGATTTGGGAAGCATTAGAATCTGTTGGAGGCAATTTATTTACTGTTCTTCCGATTTCGCTCAGATAACTGACTAGTTGTTTAAGCATTAGAACATGTCGGCAGATTTGATCAGTATCTGACATTATTTATAAATCCCGCATGACTTAAAATAATTTTCACTCATTCCCTTACAGTAATCGTCATATAATGGTACTTACTTTATTATTAAGAATTTTCTCGATAGGAATCTAGGTGATAACTAAGTTCGTAAGTCACCTACCTGGGTTTATAGTTTTCCCCTCTTGTTTACTACTTTGATGACTTGGGTTTTATTTTTGTAGGGAGCATACTAATACTCTACAGACTTGAAAAGCCTTATAAAATGACGTCTTAGTAACATTATTTGGTGTTGTGTTGCAGTTGAATAGATAATCAAATTGGAGCGACGCAAAGAGGATTTTCTACGCGTGAGGTGCGGGTATTACATCCGCAGTCATAGATCATCGTAATGTCTATGCAACAGTTCTGTCTACGGTGGAACAATCATCAACCAAATTTCATATCCGTCTTCTCGTCGCTGCTGAATAATGAGACTTTGGTGGACGTGACGTTGGCGGCAGAGGGGCGTCATCTCCAAGCCCACAAAGTCGTACTCTCCGCGTGCAGCACATACTTTCAATCTCTCTTCACTGTCAATCCTTGCCAACACCCCATCGTCATTCTCAAAGATGTTAAATTCTCCGATCTTAAGATCATGGTGGATTTTATGTATTACGGTGAAGTCAATGTTTCGCAGGACCAGTTGCCCTCGATAATAAAGGTAAAACTTTGTTTTAGAGACTTTAACATAAACTAGCCATCAAAGGCTAAGCGAATTACTGTTGAAGTTAAATACCAAGTTGCACGATTTAGAAACTGCATCTACTTATTCCTTAACAACACACGTTTTAGACTCCCGTGCGATTGCCGACCTGTAGTGATAATTAAACTAGCCCAAACTATGAATTCTACATCATATCATATTTAAACGAGTTTGCAGAATAAATATAATAACCTCATAATAGGGTTTTAAATCTCTTCAGGTCTTACTTATGAGCGTCTTTTATTTTATCTTTTTCTAGCGGGTTTTTTGGTTAGCCTATTACGAACATGGAAACCAAATTCGAAATTGGTCAAAATTAAAATAATGGGCATACAACACAAAATAACTTGATTTTTTTTTAGAAACTGATTTTGAATCTTAACACATCAATATGAAATTCAAAATAGCTAATTGAAGACGGTACACAGTAGTCCCAAATTTCAAAACGCTGGTCAAAAGTCGAAAAATAAAGATTCTATTTAGACTTTTAGCTGTAGAATAGTTGTAGTGGTACCTTTAGCATATCTCAGAACGATTAGTAAAGCGCAGATGTGCGTATATGCTTTAGAATTAATTTCCAAAGTGAGTGCCGATTGCGTCGCATTCAGCGTTCACGATATACGAAAAAAAACCTCTATTCAAACGCGCACACAATTTTTGTCAGTTTATCTATTTCAATTGGATTCTTCTTCTGAAAGTAAGTGCAATTTTAATATATTACTGAAAATATATATTAACAATATTTTAAGCAATACATTATGAATGAAGTTAGTCATCATTTTCTTAAACGTGCTCCAGAAAATCATGATATAATAATTAATTAGTTAAATATCTTGTCAGATCTTGACCTCTAACTAACTTGACATTTTTTATTAGACATTTCTTCAAAACATTAAAAAATCAATTGCCGATTAGGTGTCAAATAAATTACAACATCCTTATATTGGGTCTGAGAAAAAGTTCGTGGCGTTTTTCCCGATAGATGGCACCAATTGCAAATAAGTCAGGAAACACAGATCGCAGCGACACCACTAAACTCTCGTTGGAAAGGTGACACTTCGAGCGTTACTTTGAGTGTATAAACATCGAAATTAGTGCAGTGGCTGGAAAGTTGTTTGCGTTTGAAAATGGAGAAAAGTAATGAAAAAATGCACTATATTTTGCAATATTATTACTACAAAAGGAAGGACGCTGCGCAGGCTTGTGAAAAAATGTAGGCTGTGTACGGTGAAGGTGTTTTATCAAAATCTGCCGCGCGGAAATGGTTCGCTCGCTTTCGTTCTGGTAATTTTGATGTGAAAGATGAGTCACGCTCTAGTCGTCCAATCACTGAAAAAGCTGATGAAATTCTTGAAAAAGTCCAGCAAGATAAGCATATCAGCAGTGTCGATATTGGTATTGAACTAGGCATTGACCACAAAACTGTTTTGAACCATTTACACGAAGCTGGCTACGAAAACAAGCTCGATGTATGGGTTCGTCATGAGTTGAGCGCGAAAAACATGATAGACCGAATTAACATCTGCGATGCGCTGCTGAAACGCAATGATATCGAGCCATTTCTGAAACGTGTCATAACCGGTGATGAAAAATGAATCCCGTACGACAATCGGAAGCGTCAAAGATCGTGGACAAAGGATGGTGAGCCGTCACAAGCGTTCGCGAAGCCAGGATTGACGGCGAAAAAGGTGATGCTCTGTATGTGGTGGGACTGGAAGGAAACCGTTCACCATGAGCTACTAGAGAGATTACGCCAAGCAATTGAAAGAAAACGGCCCGAATTGATTAAGATGAAAGGTGTTGTCTTCCATCATGACAGCGCCCGACCACACACTTCTTTGATGACCCGTCTAAAATTGCGAGAGCTTGGTTGGGAAGTTTTTATGCATACACCGTATGTCCAGACATGGCACCCTTTGACTATCACTTATTCCGATCTCTGCAGAACTCTCTCAATGGAATTCAGCTGCTTTCAAACAAGCCTGTGAAAACCACTTGATTCAGTTTTTCAACCAGAAACCACAGAAGTTCTTCACAGATGGCATCATAGCTCTACCCGATAAATGGTGAAACATTGTCGATAATAATGGAGCATATTTGGTTTAAATAAATTCATTTTCACACTATAAGAAAACCAGTTGAATTTTAATAAAAAAACGCCACGAACTTTTTTCCAGACCCAATATATACTATGATACAAAATGTAAAAAGTGCCATTAGGAAATTAATATCTCAATTCCGGAAAAAATGGCAACGACGGATAGGAAAAACATTTTTTGAGAAATTCATCGAGTGACTTAGTGTTTCCGTCCCTTTTAGCGATATAAATGAAGACACGAAGACTGCAAAAAACAAAAACTCAGGACATCCTGCATAAACATTCGAAAAATCAAGTGAATAGATAAAATGAAGGAGAACACAAAGAATTCAGTAACAGCATAACGCCAAAAAGCTGGCTTTCGCTACATGAACGAGTTTTTGGATTCCAGGAAATTTTGATACAGCAAAAGTGGTAAAGAACGTCACAACAGGCAGCCCATGAACAGCATGGAGATATAGAAGATCTCTAGAAAACGTTCCAGAAAAACGGATCCGGCGACGCTGACCTTGCGCTTTTAGTGGAAAATAAATGATCTAAAAACACCAATATCAGGGACTAATATCGGTCAGCATCGAAAACAATTGTAAATGATATCTGCTATACAAATCTGTTTTAGAAGCGATGGAAAAATATTATCCGCCGAAATCAGAAATAATTGTAACCAAATGGAGCGCAGAAATTAAACTGCAATCTTTATTACATCACTGTAAAGAAAAAATATTGTTAAAGCAAACGGGCGTTATTAAAAGCCTAACATCTGATTGCGGTTGCGCTTCTGAACCAAGTACATTGAAACAGAAATGCAGTAATAATGACGAAATTAAATGAGAATAATTTTAAATTTTTGCATGAAACTGCAGAAGCTACTAGGTCAGAAACAAATTACATTAAAAAGCAAGACAAAACCTTGTCCCATTTTATTGGGCAGTGTAATTGACTAGTGTGCGTGAAAGGCTATGTTGGCGTAGCTCGAGAGAGAGGTAGTTGGCCCATCAGTTGATCTGTTGATGAGCACGGATCATCCTCTGTCCAGCACACTGCTGAGTATTCACTGCAGCCCGTCTGTCGATGATTCAATGAGTTTCCCTTACTAGCGCAAGCTGAGTGACACCATGAAGTGTTTGCCGGTAAACTTGATCGATGATGAGTAAGGAGAGCTGAAAGTGACAAGGCAAAATGGCTGAATACTTCCCTTCGTCAGTGAGTGATAACTGTTCAGAAGACCTCCAGCCCGAATGACTCCTTGACGATCGATGAATGAAGTAACCTGACTAAAGATGTGAGTCGGTAACGGAGAGTCGGACTGCAACATTTTGAGCTCGTATGAGAGGAATGCTGCTTGTGTTGTTTTTGTCCAGAATGTCTAAGCCGATTCTATATCTAGTAATAGCAGGATAGTGACTAGCGTCGAGTCTGGCATCCTTTTCAGCCTTGAACCGTTGAAGATTCTAGTCTTCTTGATGTATCCGGGCTTGTCGGTACACCTTGGTGATGTCCGTGGTGAATATGTGCCTATGACAGCAAATCCAAATGACCACGCCTAAAATATTGATCAACAAATTTGCACCAGTGTGCATGATGTCATTGAGTGATTGTCCCGATGGAGTTGAGCTCGAGCTCATTCATCACGCTGTATCTTGGCTTGATGAACTGTACAGACTCGTGGTTGGACTAACAAGGAAAGGTACTTTGGTGTCCCCCTCCGATTTCAATGCAACTCACGTATGTTGTAGAGCATCGAAAACTAAAAGACACGTATTTTTTTTTATCAGCGGAAAAACATTTTTAAGGGGTGAAATCGCCCTTCAAAAATAGCATGTCGAGGGGTGATTTTGCAGTTTCACCCAGAAGGCGTCAACCGATTTTAATAAAACAAAAACCAAAATACTCCTCATTGAAGACAATCAAAATTCCACGCTAAGTTGAAGAAAAAAATTCATTTGCAGGGGTGAACAACCCCCTGATTTTTCAAATTTCCACCCTACACAAAAAACTAATCAACCAAATTAAACAGAACATGTACCATTTGGAAGGGCAAGTTAAAATAAAGTTGACGTATGTTTGCACATTCACAGGAAAATGAGTTTACGGGGGTAAACTACCCCTTATCCATTAGTACGTATATTTGTGCATACATTTTTGTTTCTCGTTATTTAAATGTCCGAATTGATTCAAAACATTCCTGTTAGCCGAAGTCAAGGGGGGGAACTTCGCATGATGCTTTATTTATTATTAAGGGGATGACCGGCTGGTACTTACAAGAAGGTCAGTCTGGTGTCCCCCTCCGATTTTGATGAAACTCACGTATGTTGTAGAGCATCGAAAACTATGTTACGTCGGGCCCAAGATTTAGGGTCTGGCGAACACGGTCGGTCTCGCTTATGCGTCAAGGCTTGGCAGCCCTTTACAGCGGGGACGGAGACCTCGCCTTTTTCAATTAGAAATAGGAGAATTTTACCTGGTGAGCTCCGGATATAGTTGGGCTCGAAGAAATATAGTTGTCACGTGTCCTCTTTGTAGTAGTTCCTTTCCCTTGTCGCGTTCTCGATCTACGTTGTAGGTGTTTCTCTTTGGCTCGCACTTCTTTGTGGGTGGTGAAAGGAGAAATATTTTGTTGACCGTGATTGATTAATTGATCGTAATGTTTATTTCAAAGCGTATCGTACGCAACTCACGACACAATTTAACATACACAAGGTTTTACACGATTGTCATAAGAAAAAGTAACTTGGCCTATTATAGTTCCTGAGAATGGCTCATTCGCGGCACACGTTAGTTTATATATATTGGCAGGCAATTACACTGCACGTAATCCACGAAACACACGTTATAGTTATACAATATTCGATGAGATATAGTAGAAGAGGCACCTTGGCCGTTGTGAATAAAATATGTTACGCGACGCGACCGCGGGAAATAGTGGTTGAAAACTGAGCAGCTTCGTTGTGGAAACTCTTCCTTATATATCCTAGATTTTAGTGGTGATATTGATTTGGAAAATTCGTGAATTAGGGTGTGACGCTATGCTAGGCTTCGAATCCCCTTATGGTAACATGACTCAGCTTATGTGCCCTCGTGGAAGGAGGTTCCCCTTCTAAGAGGCTAGTCTTATTTAGTCTAACTGGTCTAAAAAAATATTTAGTCTAACTGGTCTAATAGTCGTGTAAAATCTTCGTCAGTTAGACTTAAATCAGGAAGCTCATGGTGTGAAGTTGCTACGATGTAGTACAGGAACCGATGCATCTCTTCTGATAATCCGGGGGGCTCGGGTACTCCGACGAAATCGTCACCTGGAGAGATGGGACGAAGTGGCATGTCGGTCTCGTTGTCGTTCGTCAATGCAGGTAGGTCGTCCTCGATGGTGATGAGGGGGATGGCTCGAAGGAGTTCGTGCTGGTTTGCCAAACACCAATTCGTATGGTGTATATCTAGTTCCTTCGTGAATACTTGTATTATAAGAGAAAGTAGCTAATTCCAAGAGCTCGTCCCAGTCATCGTCGCGACTCACGAATTGTTTAAGATATTCTACTAATGTATGGTGAGATCGTTCCAAAGAGCCATTTGATTGCGGATAGTAGGCTGTTGTCTTGATTTGCTTAATCCTGAATTTCTTGGCCACCCCTTTCATCAGGTCGCTCATAAAATTAGCGCCTTGATCTGTTAAAATTATTTTTTTGGGGCGCCGAAAATACAAATGAAATATCTGACTAGCGCATCCGCTATATTTGCTGAAGTAGCTTTTGGTAACGCAATCGCGAGAACATATTTAGTTAATAAATCTTGCATTGTGAGGATATATTCGTTTCCTCTCTCAGTAGATGGTAATGGCCCTACACTATCCATAGCTATTTTGTCAAAAGATGATTCGGGCGTATCCGTGATGACCATTGGTTGCTTCATTTTTACACGAACTAATTTTTTTAATTGGCACTCTAGATAATGTTTGATGAATCCCTGGACATCTGTTTTCATATTTTCCCAAAAGTAGCGTTGACGTATTCGGTTGTAAGTCTTTGTAATGCCTTTGTGTCCACCTAGACTTGATGAGTGAGCCTTGGTCATGATTTCTTTCCTTGTTTCGTTTGGTAGATGTTGAATTCTTCCATGGCAAACTATAAGTTTGATAGAGGCTTTACCAAAACTCTTTCGTAGCATTAATAAAAGATCGTCCCATGGAATACCGTTGATTTCCCGGGTTTTTGCCGTGCTAATGGACCGTAGTCTGGCCTTTCTTATACTTTCTGCTGCGTGTTCGCAAAGTCCGGAAAATTCCTGTTTATTCAGTAATAAACCGTTCTTATCTCTCACTACCATCCCTACGTGATGTTTGGAGTTACTTTTTTCGACACAGATCCTTCCCATCTTTAAGTGGCGAAATCGAGGTAAGGCCCGTCTCTGATGGAGGAATTTTGAGCCTTCGTCGCATTACTCTCCGATTTCGGAGATAAAATATAAGTAATTATCCTTCCTCATAAATAATTGTTCATTCGTATTGACCGGGTTAGACAGGCTTGCCTGAGTGCTTGTTTTACTAGGGTGTTGTATCTCTTCCTGTTCCTGACTCCTGTCTTTGCTTCCATTATCTGAACAATCGATTATATATTCGTCGGACTCTCCAAACACGCTCAGAGATTCCTCGATTTGACGTTCGACACACTCCTTCTCCTCTGGATTTAGATGATCTAAGCGCAGCAACTCCTTAATCTTTTCGACTCGATTCGTAGATTTTGTAACGTAGATCGGTGTGGTTTTTACTGCGTAGTAGTTGGTAGTTGCTCCCTTGGCTTCTGGTCCGACGTATCGTTGAGACAAAGATTGACGTATTTCGTCATTATTCTCGTGGATACAGCGATTATCATCTTCATCAATATTCTCATGGATACAGTGATTCTTAAATTCTTCATTGTTCTCATGGATACAGCGATTATCGAATTCATCATTATTCTCGTGGATACAGTGATTTTTAAATCCTTCATTATTCTCATGGGTACAGCGATTGTCGAGTTCATCATTATTCTCGAAGATACAGCGATTGTCGAGTTCATCATTATTCTCGTGGATATAGTGATTCTTAGAGTCTTCATTATTCTCGTGGATACAGCGATTATTGAATTCGTCATTATTCTCGTAGATACGGTGATCATCAAATTCTTCATTATTCTCATGGATACAGCGATTATCGAGTTCGACGTTATTCTCGTAGATACAGTGATTATCGAATTCTTCATTATTCTCGTAGACACAGTGATTATCAAATTCATCATTATTCTCGTAGACACAGTGATTATTAAATTCTTCATTATTCTCGTGGATACAGCGATTCTCAGATTCTTCATTATTCTCGTGGATACAGCGATTCTTAAATTCTTCATTATTCTCATGGATACAGCGATCGTCGAATTCATCATTTTTCTCGTGGATACAGCGATTTTTAAATTCTTCATTATTCTCGTGGATACAGCGATTCTTAAATTCTTCATTATTCTCGTGGATACAGTGATTCTTAACTTCTTCATTATTTTCATGGATACAGTGATTGTCGAGTTCATCATTATTCTCATGGATACAGCGATTTTTAAATTCTTCATTATTCTCATGGATACAGTGATTATCGAATTCTTCATTATTCTCGTAGGCACAGTGATTATCGAATTCTTCATTATTCTCGTAGACACAGTGATTATCGAATTCTTCATTATTCTCATGGATACAGTGATTATCGAATTCGTCGTTATTCTCGTAGGCACAGTGATTATCAAATTCTTCATTATTCTCGTAGACACGGTGATTATCGAATTCTTCATTATTCTCGTAGACACAGTGATTATCGAATTCTTCATTATTCTCGTAGACACAGCGATTATTGAATTCATCGTTATTCTTGTAGACACAGCGATTATCAAATTCATCAATATTCTCGTAGGTTTTTGGTATTTGTTGGTTAAAATTTTGTGACTCATCGATAGGCCTTTCGTAGGGTTGCACGTCATATTGATAATATAAATAGTCTTGGTCAAGGTCGTAATCTTCTTGATCTAAATCGTAAAACTTATTTCCGCGGTTGTTTGCATCTGGTACTTCGTCGTGAATATTTTGTTCTCTGTAATATAATGAGGCAGGCTCTTCTGTACGCGGGGATTCTCCATACTCTGACTCCCTCTCGTCCGTTGAACTTGTATTTCCTTTTATAATCGTCGCTGGTATTGTTCTTTGTATAGTCCTCGTGACACTGAGATTTTCCTCCGATTTCTCCCACAGAGTTTTTATGCCAATACTTCCTTCAGGATATTTATAAGAAGCCACTTCGCATGGTTGTAAATTTACTGTTGGGACTGCTATCTGGACATCCTTCTCGGTGGTATTAGTCAAATATAGATAGGCCTTACCGTCGTTATTCGAGACAATAGCTTCCCCGAGGTATATTCCTTCGCCGACTGGTATTCGGGGAATATATCCTTCGTTTACTTCGGGATTCCCAATCCGCACGAAGAAACTAGTTTTGGTGCGGGCAGGTATTGTCATTATATCTAAACTTTGGAATGGAATTTCGTTTGCTCCCCATTGCAAGCTTTTATTTGAATAAGATATAATCGCATTATGAGACTCGAAAAATTTAGTGCCAATCAGCCCGTCCTTTTCGATAGGGAAATCACTGTCGACTAGATGGAACGCGACCTTCGTGTCGAGGATTTGAATTTCGATTATTCCAAGAGTGGTGGAGGCACCTCCCGTTACACCACATATCTCTATTACTTTTCTCTTGTCTATTGGTATTTTGGGTAGAACAACCTTAGTTTTTATGAAATTTAGTGACGAACCAGTATCGATCATCAGTGATACTGGTCTTACAAGATCTTCCGAATTTATTCTGACAACGGGAATGTCGCTGGTTTCATCAGATGGAACCATAGATACTCTTTTATTTACGCGATTATTTGTTTCTGGTGGTTCCAAACGTCTAACCGTTTGTTGGTTAGAAGTACCTGCCAGTGGGACAGTTGTGGGGCTATTTTGTTGGGATGGTTGTGGATATGATGGTTGGCGGTTAGAAGAATTGTAGTAATCTCTCTTGCGGCATTCTTCTATCGTGTGACCGACAGATTTACAATAGCGACAGGTGGGTAGTTCATTCCGTGCAGAAACACGATTTTGGAAATTGCTTGGATAATCGTCTTGAGGGTGTTGGTATCGTTGATTTTGGTACCATCGTCGCGATCTAGAGTCGTTATTCTCTGAAAATCTATTATTTCCGTAGGGCTTGGTAAATGTATTGTTCCGGTTGAATCGTTGAAAACACCGGTCGGCTGTGTGATCTAGTTTATTACAGATTTGACATATTTGGGGCTGTGAATTTGCAGCATGAATTTTTTCCTTTCCGTAGTTTCGTATTTCAGTATAGTCATTATTTCTAAAATTCCGGTTATTCCGTAAGTTTTCTCTCGCACGTAATTGGCGTTCTATTTCAATAGCATTTTTCATTGTGTTTTCGAAATTCTGGTCGCATCTTATTTTATTTTCTATTTCAGGTCTTAGACCACGAATAAAACAATCCACCAATTCGAGATCTAACCTAGCTTTTTCATCTTCACTCAACTCTGCTTGTTGATTTGATTGATGAATTTCGAAAATTTTATTTCCAAGATCCTTGGCACGATTTGCATATGACAACGTACCCTCATTATCCCTTTGAAAAATTCTTCCCAATTCACCTTGTAGCTGATATATTGACTTTGCTGGAGCATATAGCGATTTCAAGAAATCGGTGAATTCTGTAATGGTGGTGAATTTTACGCCCTGTATAGCCCGTCGAGCTTCTCCTCTAAGCTTGTTTCGTAAAATCAGTGTAAGACTATGCTGAGCATCCCGGGGCATCATTTGCTCAGCCTCTTGACATCCTTCCAGAAAATGTGATAAGGGGACATTATACCCGTCGAATATGGGTACCGCTTCAAGAGCGTATTTAATCGATACCGGTACGACAGCTGCGGCTTGACGTGGTTCATTCTGTTGATTCATGATTCCAATATTACTAATTTGTTGAATTATGTCGTCAACTTGATTTGTTAGTCCAGGAGGACTTGACTCGACTATTACTCCGGCGTTGCTAGTATCTGTGTTAGATGATGATTCTCCCGCGCTGGAGTTTAATGGGGGAATCTGTGCTGGACTAATAGAAGGGTCGACTACTGACGGTACTTTATCGCCTTCTGTTTTCTTTGAAGGAGTCCTACCAAGCGTCATTCTCTATTCCTAATGTGAGGGCGTTATATCCCACTTCTGACACCAAATTTTTATCTGTGTTACGTCGGGCCCAAGATTTAGGGTCTGGCGAACACGGTTGGTCTCGCTTATGCGTCAAGGCTTGGCAGCCCTTTACAGCGGGGATGGAGACCTCGCCTTTTTCAATTAGAAATAGGAGAATTTTACCTGGTGAGCTCCGGATATAGTTGGGCTCGAAGAAATATAGTTGTCACGTGTCCTCTTTGTAGTAGTTCCTTTCCCTTGTCGCGTTCTCGATCTACGTTGTAGGTGGTTCTCTTTGGCTCGCACTTCTTTGTGGGTGGTGAAAGGAAAAATATTTTGTTGACCGTGATTGATTAATTGATCGTAATGTTTATTTCAAAGCGTATCGTACGCAACTCACGAACACAATTTAACATACACAAGGTTTTACACGATTGTCATAAGAAAAAGTAACTTGGCCTATTATAGTTCCTGAGAATGGCTCATTCGCGGCACACGTTAGTTTATATATATATTGGCAGGCAATTACACTGCACGTAATCCACGAAACACACGTTATAGTTATACAATATTCGATGAGATATAGTAGAAGAGGCACCTTGGCCGTTGTGAATAAAATATGTTACGCGACGCGACCGCGGGAAATAGTGGTTGAAAACTGAGCAGCTTCGTTGTGGAAACTCTTCCTTATATATCCTAGATTTTAGTGGTGATATTGATTTGGAAAATTCGTGAATTAGGGTGTGACGCTATGCTAGGCTTCGAATCCCCTTATGGTAACATGACTCAGCTTATGTGCCCTCGTGGAAGGAGGTTCCCCTTCTAAGAGGCGCGAGTTCTTATGTGCCCTCACAAGGTGTGGTTCCCCTTCCAAGAGACGTGAGTCCACCGGTCTAGTTCCGTCATTCAGCTTATGTGCCCTCGCAAGGGGTGGTTCCCCTTCCAAGAGACGCGAGTTCCTAGTTCAACCTTATGACTAATTCATTAACAGGTTTTCCTTTTGGATTGTACGTTATTCTATCTCTATTTGTCCTCGATGCCGAGCATTGCAATAAGGGAATTCGCGAAAAAGGGTAGGTATAGAGAACGCCAGAACTATGCGAGTATCTATTATAATTACTCTGACTGCCTTATTTGCTCGTCGCAGCTAGTTTGTATCTATCAGGGGTACAAATTGAAAATGCGGGTTTGATAACAGATGGCGTTACTAACGCTATACGCATCAGGCAGTACTGTGACTATGTTCATGTCAAAGCTACGTCTTATAGCTTTAATTTTCAGTATGTGTCAATTTGTCGCAGTGTCAAATTCATAGTTTTTTTGAGCTCTCAATATGTCGAGTTTCGTGCCAACAAAACAGCATTTGCGGGAAGTTTTAATTTACTTCTTTAATTTGAAGAAAAGTGCTGCTGAAGCACATCGATTGGTCTCCGAGGCTTATCCGAGTCATGTTCCATCGGTTTCAACGTGCGAGAGATGGTTTGTGCGGTTTAGAAGTGGTGATTTTGACGTTGAGGACAAAGAGCGGCCGGGCCAAGTGAAAAAGTTTGAGAATGCTGAATTGGAGGCAATACTCAATGAAGACTCGTGTCAAACTCAACAAGAGCTCGCAGATTCATTGGGAGTGACACAACAAGCCATTTCCCATCGAATAAAAGCCCTCGGAATGATCCAAAAGCAAGGACATTGGGTGCCGTATGAGCTGAAGCCGAGAGACGTCGAGCGCCGTTTTTTTGCATGCGAACTGCTGCTCGAACGGCAAAAACGGAAGGGTTTTTTGCATCGCATTGTCACTGGTGATGAAAAGTGGATCCATTACGATAACCCGAAGCGCAAAAAATCATATGGTTACCCCGGCCATGCATCATCATCGACGGCCAAACCAAATATTCACGGCGCCAAGCTCATGCTCTGTATTTGGTGGGACCAGCTGGGTGTGGTGTATTATGAGCTATTGAAATCGAACGAAACCATCACAGGAGCACTATACCGAACTCAATTGATGCGTTTGAGCCGCGCACTCAAAGAAAAACGGCCACAATACGAGCAAAGACACGACAAAGTAATTTTGCAACATGACAACGCTCGGCCACATGTTGCAGCGCCGGTCAAAACATACCTACAAACGCTGAAATGGGAAGTCTTACCCCACCCGCCGTATAGCCCAGATATTGCTCCTTCCGATTACCACCTTTTCCGATCGATGACACATGGCCTAGCTGACCAGCGCTTCCATTCTTACGAAGAAGCCCAAAATGGGTCGATGACTGGATGGCAGCCAAGCCGGCCGAATTTTTTCGCGACGGTATCCGTAAATTGCCAGAAAGATGGGAAAAAGTTGTGGCTAGCGATGGACAATACTTTCAATAATTCATTTGTTACCATTTTTTCAGAATAAACGTTCAAAAATAGAAAAAAATCCCGCATTTTCAATTTGTACTCCTGATACAAGACAAGAAGGAGAAAGAGAACCTCACATGACGTAACAACTAAAAGACACGTATTTTTTTTTATTGGCGGAAAAACATTTTTAAGGGGTGAAATCGCCCTTCAAAAATAGCATGTCGAGGGGTGATTTTGCAGTTTCAGCCAGAAGGCGTCAACCGATTTTAATGAAACAAAAACCAAAATACTCCTCATTGAAGACAATCAAAATTTCACGCTAAGTTAAAGAAAAAAATTCATTTGCAGGGGTGAACAACCCCCTGATTTTTCAAATTTCCACCCTACACAAAAAACTAATCAACCAAATTAAACAGAACATGTACCATTTGGAAGGGCAAGTTGAAATAAAGTTGACGTATTTTTGCACATTCACAGGAAAATGAGTTTACGGGGGTAAACTACCCCTTATCCATTAGTACGTATATTTGTGCGTACATTCTTGTTTCTCGTTATTTACATGTTAAAGAGCTGCTTGCGTTCACTCTTTGTGCTGATTTTGTGCTTATCAATAATTTATCGTCATACAACCACTCAACCCCAGCAACATTCCCCAATATTCTGTATTTGAACAAGCTATTTTTTTCAGTAAATAACGCGAAACTCGTGAATGGACCATTCTACTTCTAAGTACCAGCCGGTCACCCCCTTAATAATAAATAAAGCATCATGCGAAGTTCCCCCCCTTGACTTCGGCTAACAGGAATGTTTTGAATCAATTCGGACATTTAAATAACGAGAAACAAAAATGTATGCACAAATATACGTACTAATGGATAAGGGGTAGTTTACCCCCGTAAACTCATTTTCCTGTGAATGTGCAAAAATACGTCAACTTTATTTTAACTTGCCCTTCCAAATGGTACATGTTCTGTTTAATTTGGTTGATTAGTTTTTTGTGTAGGGTGGAAATTTGAAAAATCAGGGGGTTGTTCACCCCTGCAAATGAATTTTTTTCTTCAACTTAGCGTGGAATTTTGATTGTCTTCAACAAGGAGTATTTTGGTTTTTGTTTTATTAAAATCGGTTGACGCCTTCTGGGTGAAACTGCAAAATCACCCCTCGACATGCTATTTTTGAAGGGCGATTTTGCCCCTCAAAAATGTTTTACCGCCGATAAAAAAAAATACGTGTCTTTTAGTTTTCGATGCTCTACAACATACGTGAGTTGCATTAAAATCGGAGGGGGACACCAAAGTACCTTTCCTTGTAAGTTGATATGTCCAACGATGAGCTAGTCAAATATATCTAGATATGTTGATTTGCCCATAGATATCCGCATTGATGATGATGTCAACTGGCCTTAATTTGAGAACTTCAGGATCTGCCAGCTTGAGTTTGGTGATATATGACCATGTTTGATCTAGCATCTCGAATGATGGCAAAGTCTTAAGCACATGAGCTTGAGCATCGACTGCGTATCGATGCTCACATGCGGTGATTGTCTTTCATCAATTCCATCGACGAGAAGACGAGTTGGCGTCGTTACCGATGAGCGAATGAGTGCGAGAGCGGTCGATTGCAAGATTGAGATGATACTGTTAAGCTGTGCCGAAGAGTGGCAGACTGCACCCACACCTCAGTGAGCTGCGCCTCTTCTCATCGCATATTCAGTTGCAAAGTACTCATGATCTATAAATGCCGCTGGCCATGTCACCTCGAAGTATTGATGTTCCTTGCACAAAGCCTTAAGCAGTTGGTCCACCTGCGCCCACAACGAATCGATTGCCACTATCGTTGTCTCAGCTGGATCCGCTGGAAGAACTTGACCGATGTTTCAAATTGATTTAATTCGACTGCGACGGGGACTGGGCTTTAAGTTTAAACACCAATTCGCCTGGCAGTCGAAGGGGTAAGCGCGTCCTAGTTTTGTTGACACCAGTCGTCCATGTCGGAAGGTCTGGCACCTGCAGCGAAGCTACAGTGTAAGAATCTTCTTTTTATTTAATTTTAATTTAAGTAATCGAGCACTGGTGAAAGAATGTGGCGCAGCTTACTCCGCAGAACTATATGTTATGCGATAAGCGCAGTAGTCGAGGAGTCTACTATACGATGAGTCAAACCGGTGAGATGCACAGCAAGATTTTGAATTGATGTGAATCACAGCGGGAGGTTAAGTGAACCTGATGAGATATGCAGCAAGGTATACCACTGATGAGATGAATACTGCGAGTCGCAAATCCAATGAGATATACAGCAAGATGCTGAGTAGGCTGATGAAATGCAGAGAAAGACGTTGAACTGATGAGATGGATTGCGTAGACCGTTGGACTGGACCGATGCTAAGTACACTGTTAAGGTTGAGCTGCGCTGAAATAGTGTACTTTGCGAGAATGAGGTGAGTCGATGAGGCGAACACGAGAAGATCAGATATTCCACTGCGGCACACATGCATGAGCCCATGATCCGGCTTGAAAAACCAAATGTTTGATAATGCCGTTGCTGGTAATTGGTGGACTATAAATTAAACAATATGGGTGAGTTGTGGCACGTGACAGGTGGGAAAAATGATGGCGTATTCAGTACCACGTGGAAATGTCTAGATTTATTTTAATTAATAATAAACAAAAAAATGAAATGTATGAAACAGAAAAGGATGGATGGTTGAGCTGAGTTGAGATACACACAATTATATTAATTGTGTGTACAAGTGTCTTTTTCACTGTCCGATGTGCGTCGATGCGCGCCTGCACTACGCACCACGAGTAGAGTCCGAGAATGCGATGCCCCGATGACGAGTCAATTCGCGTATAGCTCAACTTCAATAGTCTGTACGTCGTTGCATAACAAAATTGATTCTGGCAAATAAACACTGATATCGCCTAGGATTCGACCGTAAACCGAAATGATGGAAGAGCACGAGGTGTTACACTTGGCGTTCCGGAAGTAAGCAGTAAAATATGGCCGAGCGTTCAACGACATCGTTAAGTGAAACTACCGTTCCTCGCTGCCGCTTCTGTAGGGCGTGATCGTTGCCCACCGCACGAATAATACATGTCCGTGCGGACCTGATACCCGGTGGCATGCACGACTACCGAGCGCAGTGTGCTAGCAGTTAAGAAGTTCTACAGCACGGTAGGTATGCAGCAAAAGCTGACACGGGAGCAAGAGTTCCGTAACACGTTTCAGACATTTATTGACGGAAAAGAACATTCATTACAAACTTGTCATTGACTATGGTTGACGGAAAAGATTGTAATTCAGTGACTAATACTGCATCCAGTTAGCGTTGTTACATATGTTAAGCTACCTCTAAACACTTTGATAACTTTGACAAAGCTTGGAATAACAAAATTAATGAAGGCAACTCACAATTTACAATTTCAGGGCAGCATGTGTGCATACAATTTTTTGAGTTCTGTTTACATTTGTCATACAGATTTGTAACGTAGAAAAAGGTTTCAGTTTGCAATTGGAACTCACTGTTGACCAACCGAAGCACGGATTTAGAAGCACAAACAACGATTTTTTTTCAACTCTACCGATCTATACTTCCATAACGGGTGTAGATTTTGACTTCATTATCGAATCGTAAAAATTGAATATGAAATACCCTCATATTTTGGCCAGTTTTTCGGCATCTGGGACCATTGTGCGGTGGTCCGAGATTGTGAAAAAAGCTGCTTTGCATGAAAACTAATGCTTTAGGGTTTATTGAATTGCTGTTTTTGCCATCTAAACTTGACATTTCTATTTTAAGAATTCTATTCTTATTTTAGAACTATGAAATGCTCACATTAGGTTGAGCACGTCTGGAAACTCCCAGAAATCGATTTTTTTTCGTTTCAAATCGAAGTGAAATAATATTTGATGGAGTTTCTTAGACCTCATATGTATAATTAAGACACGAATTACTATAAACATATATTTTTTAGACACACTAAAATATAGCACCTTTTCTTTTACTAAAGGTAACTATATGGTCCTTACCGTACAATTTTTTTTATTGTAGTTCCTCGGAAATGAACTCCAATTGACCTATTCGCCTCAGAATAGTTTGTACTTGTTCGTAGTTATATATTTTTTTATTTGTTATTCCTCGGGAATCAACTACAAACGATCCACTCACTCGCTTCAGAATCGTTCATTCAGAATTTTTTCTTTGCTGCTTCACGTTATAGTATCTAAGTAAATGTCAGCCAGGTGGTCACCGAACCAACTACTGATCGGTGTCAGTACGGTTCGCTGTAAACAGATATCGGTCAAATCTATGAACATTCGTTTCTATATATTGTAACCGTCATTTTCACAACCAACCCAAGTGCAACTGCATGGTCACAAAAGGCTCGGGTTGTCGCTCACTGGGTGCTAGCTGCATAAAATGAGATATATCAATGCAACAAACAAATTTTATTCGTGAGGGACGAGACACGAGGCAGGCTTGGCTAAGTGCAGCCTTAGTGAATGGTAGAAGGGATAGGTTAGTCAGAGATTTGCGAATTGAATTTTAACACCGAATTGATGACGGGAACGAAATAATGAATTTATTTAACCAGAATAATGGCTTAGCCAAAGACAAAAACTAAACAGTCGATATGCTCGAGAGCACGGTCGTGAAGCAACAGACAGTAATTTACTCTGTTTCCGTCGACTCAATAGCTCAAAATATTGCATGGATTTAGAAGCATAACTTACTCACCACGACAATTAATTTCAACCGACACACTCAAAATGATACGCAACAATGACACCACTAACTCACACAAACGCACTCAAACCACGAGATCTTCCCGATTCAGCCAATAAAAGAAAATATAATGAAACAAAAATAAATAAAATATAATAAAAATCGTATAATCAGAATATATAATTTTTTTAAATATCAAGGCACAAGGGTAAAACTAGGGAGGTCGAATTCTCGTCAATACTTTAAAATAACAGGCCAAATTAAATCAGTCGAGAAAAATAAAATTAGGACAAACACGAAAATTAAGTCAACCGGAATAGTAGATTTAATAATTCGGGACAGATCGCCACTCTATCAATTGCTACTCACAATTTGCACATTCACATCAGTTATCACCGGCCCATCTTCACAAATGAATGCATTGAAAAGCAGAGGTCTAACGGGAATTCAAAAAGAGACGCCAGCAAGCTAACGGGTTTCTCCAACGGCAGAAGTGTGGGGTCACTTGCAATTAAATATTGCCTTGACGTGCTTTTCCTCAAAACTAATCCTACTGATGGAATCCATATCACTCAAATTTGTAGTGATAAAATAAATAAATAGGAATCCTTGGTGACCTTGAATTTCTCGAGAAACGAATTTCATATAAAGATTGAGTGCCGGGTCGTAACTGTTTGACCGCATCAATTGGGGAATTTACAATCCGTACACGATACCGTGTCGTCATGACAATATCAATCGGGTTTCTCACCAAGAGGAAGCTAAACTTCCCACAACTCAAACCAGATCAGAACGACAGGCCTTACCGGTGGGTTTGCAGCATTCGGAGCCTCTCGGAAAAATCTCGCAGTGGTTCAGAATTGCGATTGGTTGGTGTCGATTTCTGGCCATACAGATACGGGAATAGACACAGTGGCAGCAGCCTACTTCGCTGAAACGCAACGCGAGAGTCCCTGAAAATTCGGTAGCTCTTGAGGTTTGCGTCTGCCATCTCCTACCCTGACAATTTTCGCAACTTGTAGCCCCCTGACGTGATGTACGTTACTGTGGGAGTCCTCATGCTCGACTTAGAATGTAAGTTGTCGTTAGCGCCATCGGCGAGCGTACATCAGAGAAGTGTAGCAGCCAAGTGCAACATAGACTCAATAGCGATGAAACGATCGCACGCTGCTGACGATCGCCTAGTCCTGATGGTCAGACGGTGCGGTGCTGGGATGGCTTCGGAATGCTCTGTAACGGCAGCGCCGATATCCGGTCGCAGCCAAACTCCAATATGGTGACTGAGATCTCATCTGCGTGGCTGCAAAGCCCCCATTTGCTGTAGCGTTGAGTGTTGGTGTCGCTACGATAAAGTCGGCGATACGGTCGCCGTGCGCTCGGGAGTAATATGAAACGAGGATGCAAATTTTCACATTTCTTCCTCATGTTTCTGGCCCACCCACAGATCCTCTTCTATGAGTAATGGTTTCCTCATAGAGGAAGTGATATTAAAATTTTCAATAGAATTAAAAATCTAGTAAAATTGAAAATATTACAGAGTTTAAACCCCTCAATCGATTTGCATCAAATTCAAGACCAATTATCCTTGTCCCCTAGCCAATTTGTATGCCAATTTTCAGTTTGATAGATGAAAATGTATGAAAAGTAGAGCAAACATACTTTTTTTTGTTGAAAAATTACAAAAATTCATGATTCTATAAAATCTGAACGACGAAAATTGATCGACTCTTGCCAAACTCAATACCGAACAACCTTGTCCCCTAGCTTATTCTTGTAGAAAGTTTTAGCTCGATAGCTAAAAATTTACGAAAGCTAGAGATATCACCTTTTTTTTCGAAAAATTCAAACACCCATAAAATAAGAAACCCGTTAGCGATTTGGGCGAAAATTGCAGCAAACCGACGGGGGTCGTGACCCGACTCGTGTGCAAAGTTTCAGAAAGATCTGGTAACCCGTCCTTGTGACATAGCCATTTCAATTTTGCAAGCTCATCACACACACACGCACGATCATTTTTTCTAAATATGATTTCTCGACGTTTTGGAACATGTTTTGTTTGAGAGAAGTGAAAGCTTCGAGACCTCAGTTTTAGATGAGGCCTGCTATACAATGCCGCAGACGGAGACCGAACATCTGTATCCGTCGATTTTCTATGCAACGAGAGGGCTCTGAAAAATGGTTGAAAATATTTCCGAGCCACCCACCTCCCTTAAGACTTACTAGCCTGGTATTGAACCATCCGCTGGAACACGATTTGTCACAGTACGGCCAATCCGGTTGTGCCCTTAATTGTGAGTTCAATCGCTGATGCATAGTAGCCACGATTTCCGTTCGATTCAAATTGTTGTAAATAGCTTCCTTATTTTATCGCTATTGTTATTATTATTCCTGTCTGATGGTTCGCATTTGTATCACTATTATTTTTATTGAAAATCCTCACATTTTTACAATGGTAATCGATCGATCGTGCACTTCGATCTCCTGGTCGAGGGCATCCCGGGAATACTATAATAAATCATATCTATTCAATTTTTTTTACTTGGGGTATCAGCATCTTATTTACGCTCACTGTAATACCCGTATCCACTTTGATTTAAAGAATTTTTTATATTCAATTAGAATTTTGTGATGTATTTTTTCATAGAAATATGCAAAAAATGTTATACGAATAGAAAAGGCAAAGTTATGCAAAAATTAAGGTGAGTTTAAAAAAGGCTAGTAATTACATTTCATAAAAAACAAATAAATTTTCAGATTATTTGATTTACAAATAACTTTTTAATATTGTATCAATAACTTTTGATACTATTCGTGTTGACAGCGGATGCTGTTAGTATCTTTGGTATTTTTTTAACTTTCTGATTTGATTTTTTTCTAGCACTTTCCAATATTTCTAAAGCCATATTTTACTATCCTTCATCAAGATTGCTGCCATACACTCTGCCGCGGTAAGATATCAAAATGTACTTTATGACGATGATCCCATTCGTGAGATACGTGTTCTCCAGTTATCAACTGAAGTTATTTGCCCCATTGGGAGATCATAAGTGAGATACAATAAGAAATTTACGTATATATGATATATATTGTAACTGAATGTGATGAGCAAGTCCGGCTACAAATTAAAAGACCGACTTCAACAACTCTCAATGATTCTCAGCACCGAAAAACACACAAAAACTATTCAACCATAGGAAAAAAACCGATGAAACAAAAAAACATAAAACTGCCGTTTTTTCTACGTAAAATGAAATACAAAAAAACTAACTAGAATGTGCGAGTGAACAACCAAAAAAATGCCGGTACTAATGAGTAGGCCCATTAAAAAAAACAAAATAGGAATGATGTACCTATCCCGAATGGGAAAATAACACACAAACGATAGTTGAAACCTCGTGACAATCTCGGTTCAAACTCTTACACGTCACCATGGTAGTAAGAACGTACAAATTTCAAATCACGCGATAAACCGTCACAGCACCCCGTATATCTCCTACCTAGGAATTAAAGTAAGACAAACATCACGTGAGTTTTCCCAATTCACCCCCTCAGGGACTGCTACCTAAAAGTATATACGACAAAACGCGACGTGTCTCGAAACTCATATATGAAACGAATTCATGAGAGCAAGTTGTACATCCTGCAACACACCCATCATATGAGGACTATTCTAAAATTTTCCGGCCTTTTTAAGAAAAACACATATTTTGAAGCGAAACAAAATTTATTTCTCGACGTAGTCTCCCTGCAACTCATACATTTGGTCCAACGTTTCTCCCATCCTTTTAAACCGTCAGAAAAAAAATGATTGTCTAAACCTTAAAAATACTGGTTTACAGCGTTTTCCACCTGAGTATTTGCCGGATATTTTTTCCCTCGACAATTTTTTAAAATTAGCAAACAGGAAAAAGTGGCTTGGAGCTAGATCTGGCGAATAGGGTGGGTGCGGAAGCAATTCAACCTTCAATTCGTTCAATTTTGACATTGCGACCATGCACGTGTAAACCCGAGCGTTATCCTGGTGAAACAGGATTTTGTTCTTTCACGGACAGCGTAGTACTGTCCGTTGATTGTTTCATCATTTGCAAGGTAATCGATAAGAATTATTCCACGGCTATCCCAAAAAACTATCGTCATCACTTTTTCTGTAGAGAGCGACGACCTTTGACGACCTTTACCTTCTTCGGAGTTGGTTCCCCCACGGCAATCCACTTTGGACGCCCGGAACGTTCCTCGTCTAAAATGCTCGTATGACCACGTTTGTACCCGGCTACCCAATGATTGACCATTGTAAATAAAGGGGAGGCTTCACCGTATACAGAGTCTAACTCATCTTTTATTTCCTGAGTCTCTTACCCTTTCAAATGAAGGAATTTTATCACTGTGCGATACTCAATTTTGTCCATTGTTGACATACTATGTCAGCTGACAAATTTGCAAGAATGCCATAGACAAAGTAATGATCAGGATGATTTGAAATTTTTACGGTTTACATATCTCAAGGCTATTTATCGGACGGCGAAAGAAATTTTTTTCTACAGTTACTTTATGTCGATGAGGCTGGAAACTTCTCAAATGGCCCTCGTATTTAAAATGACATGATTCGTAAATTTGGCATATAGGGCTGTATGGCTGGTGAAATAAAAATATTGCTTTATCTGTGAGAAATAAAAAACTGTCGTTATGTAATGTACATACGAATGAATATCAGCTTATACCGCAGGCACGCGCCTCATCAGCTAGTAGAGGTGCGTCTTATCAGCTCGTTAAGGCCGCAAAAATAGCTGACGCCTCAGTATAAGCTTATTTAAAAGAGCTGATTGGGTTTGATAGACACTCATCGATATGGATACACGTTGGAAACATTCATGGACAGTCGTGATAAGCGGTTCTACGGACTGTGGTAAAACATATTTTGTCACAAAATTCTATAAATACATGCGTGAAATTACGGATGCCCCGTTCGAGCGTATACGTTTTTATTACTCAGAGTGGCAGTTGGGGTATTCAGAGTACACTGATAAAATCGAATTTCGCGAGGGCTTACCGCAAACAGCAGACTACTCGAATGATATGAGGCCTAAACTTGTGGGCATTGACGATCTAATGCGCGAGGCATCGAACAATACCGTGGTCGATCTTTTCACCAAGGGTAGTCATCATAAAAATCTCAGTGTCATCTTCATTAGGCAAAATCTCTTCCATCAGGGTCACGGGCAGCGCGGTATCTCCTTAAACGCTAATTATATCGTTATCTTCAAAAATTCAACATTTGGCCTGCCAGGTATGTCCCGAGAATCCGATATTTCTTCGGGAGGTTTATTTCGATGCAACAGCTGCACCGCACGTTATTTATTATTCGACTTGAAACGTTAGACGTTTTATAATTGTCGATTACGCGTCTGTTTTTTCCCCGATGACTAATACCATTATTGTTGAGTATCCGTCCAAGCATGGTCAAATGAATCTGTGAATATATTGAAAATAATGTAACCTCACTCGAGACAGGGTGAAAAATAAACCAGACACATAGATGGTATATTGAGGAAGCGGTTTATTCTACCTTCCAATGATTACAAAAAAATATGTCAAATGTAGAAAATATTAATGTTAAAAATAACTACAAAAATAAAGTGAATTGAATTTTAACCATGAAACTTGAGCATCACACAATTATATTAATTGTGACGCAGTCAGCACTGCGTAGCACGTTACAGATATAGCTTGAGGATGCACAAGAATGAGAAGAATAAATTCACAGTGTTTTCCCAGCAAGTTCAGTGGGGGGGAAATCACAGTGAATTAGTAAGAACACACGCAATTATATTAATTGAGTGCGCAACAAGTAATGAGTAAACGTGGGGCAGCCTATGCTGCAGAGCACGCCACACGGTGAGACCTTTATGAGGATGCACCGATCAATTCCTTACTCCTCACCGACAGTGAATTATGCTAAATTATGTCTGTGAACGCTTACCGTTGATTTTAAGTCCTGGTGAGCACAGAGGTTGAGAAGGTCCGGTGAAAAGAGATGAAATTGCGAGAGTCCCGTGGATGCGTGCGCTGTCCTATGGTTGTCACGAAAAAGTGCCTGATTTTTCGATATGGTTGCGAGATACGAAATCGACGTTGAGCGCTGGAGTCAAATGGGTGAGATAGCCGGTGAGCGAAGCCGAAGTCAAGCGAGAGAGATAACCTCTCGCTTACCGCGGCATGCATGCGAGCTACAGCCTCGGCTATCTCCGGCGTAGACGAACGCAGCGTGCTACACCGCAGCAACAGGTCGACACACGGCGAATATCGAATTATGTTTACAAAACGCAATAAAGGTTCGCGAGGAGTCGTGCGATGTACTAGTAATGTGCTTGTAATGGCATTGCACAGATCTCTCGATAAAAAGCAAATAATTATATTGCAGGCACTGTGTTATCTGAAGTAAGAGAAGCAACGCGCAATTTTGCACAAAACAGATGTGGCACTCGTACGGTGTATATATGAGTGTGCTCTAAATATTTTACAGGGTAACGTGAGCCTGAACAATGTGCAAAAGCATCATCTTCGGAGGCACACGACAATTCTTTGGTAACTAACCGCCAAAAGGGGAAATGGGAGTAGTAAGAGGAAGATCATCGTCGAGTAATGTGTCGGATTTCTCAAGTTGCTTCTCATGCCTGTCTCAGATTACATGTGTCATAGAATATGCCAGAAAGATGCTTATTCCTTATGATAACATACATCGTCCCGCGAGTCTCGCTACTACTGCTACTACTACTGCTACTACTGCTACTACTGCTACTACTGCTACAAAGCCGTCGCCCTCCGTCCAGACCACTGGTACACCGTTATCACGCTTCGACTCTGAGCTGAGTGAAATTCTAAACTCTCACTCGTACAAGAGTGAGAGAGAGAAATGTACTACAGTACCGAATATTCCGTCAAAACGAAAAATACCAGCACTCGACTGCCGCGAAGATAAAATCAATGACATTTTAAAGATCGACGTAAAATCTCGGCTCGATTACACACTATTATCGATCGCGTACCAAAAAAATTGTTATCTAAAGCAATACCAATGCTTGGCAATTTGCATTGCGGTGCAGTCGCTAAGAAAATTACATGGGATCGTAACGATGTTGTTTTCATAGACGGTAGAAGAATTTCAAATGCCAATATCGTTGATCTTGTTAATAATGCTATGCTCGCTAGAAAACTCGAGAAACCCGTCGGTCGATCTCACTTTGCCAAACTCCTGCGAACTATACAGATGCTACGTGAATTTATCGGCAATCCCGAGTTACTACACGAGCCAATACCTACATCATTCTCGACACCGCAGCGGTGTCTCATTTTACTACGTCATAGTGATAGCAGCAGCCGCAACAACAACGAGGACGAGACCGTGCATTCAAACAGAGATTTAATGCTTACAGCGGACAACGACATCGTCGAGGGGCAGGAGGGGGAGGATGAAGAGGACAAACAATTTCAAAACAACGCACAAGTAGAGAGCCAACGTCCCCCCAGCGGATATCAGTCCCCCGCACAGCTAGTAAAGAAAAAGAGAAAGAATCCATTTAACTGGTCATTGTTAAAATTATAAACATTCTCGGAAAAATCTATTATAACTCCGCTATTATTGCATTCTATTTTCCAGCAAAAATTTTGGCTCAGGTGCATTGGAGCGTGGCGACAAAAAATGTTTTACCATGGCTCGAGACACAGGATTCATGTAACATGCATCGCCTCGTACGATCGCGATCTCCTCGTTGTACGTACAATGTGAGTGATATAGACGACGTATGAGAGGCCGATTTAGCTGATCTTCGCTCCATAGCTACGTACAACGATGGGATATCTGCTTGTTATTATGGATGTGTTGAGCAAATACGCGTGGGTCGAGGCTTTGCGTGACAAAACGGGCGCAAACGTAGCACGCCGTCTCACACGCATACTCGCACGCAGTAAAAACCGTTGCTGGCAGCAATTATAAACTGGTCGAGGCAAAGAATTTATCGGTGCTCCATTTCAGCAAATTCTAAAGAAAAAGAATATCGTTTTTCGGACTGCTCTTAACCCGAATATAAAAGTCACGATTGCCGAGCGCATTAATTGCACGATAAAGGAGCGAATGTGGCGCTGCTTTACATACACCCGAAACAAGCGTTACATCCATGTTTTACAAACATTTTTATATGCTTATAACCACACTAAACATAGCGGAACGCGAATTCCTCCGAGCGAAGTGACCCTAGAAAACGCCTCTACAGCCGGAAAAAATCTGGCGCGGCGTCACGAGCGTAACGCGAAAAACACTAAAAAGCCTAAATAGCGTCAGTGACTTGGAGCGTATCAGTACAGCTGAAGCAGCGTTCGCCAAAGGGTATGAGCGCGATTGGAATTACGAGTTGTTCAAGATTCAACGAATATCAGTTGAGACGACGAATTCGTCTCATAATTCGTACACCATACATCTACACAACACCACCGGTGCCACGCATCTAGCCGAGGTACATCCAAGACTAATATAGCGCAACACCGGCACCACGCATTACCAAAATCTACCGAGAGCAACTAGCCTAAGTACGCCCGATACATACAGCCAGAGCGATCTGTACAACACACTACCAACACTATGAAGAACAGCGTACCTAGAACCTAAATACCGTTAGTCGAGCTATCATAGTACAATCCACTATAGTACTAAATGATGTATGGAAAGGATTCAACGTGGGGCACGTTAATTACAATAATATAAGATAAGAAATTAACGGGATAAATGGGTTACAGGACGACTATCAAATATAGTTATACCTTTTATACAGGCAGAACTTGGAAGAACAGCGGGGAAGCCAGTATAAAAGGGTACGAAATGAGACAATCGAGGAACATTTGTTCACAGATTCTCGCCAACGTCCAGGACCAGGAAGACTAGATAAGCAGCCAAAGGAGGACCAGCTAGCCAACCAAAAGAGCAGCATATTACCAGCACCACTCCCAGGACCATGCCTGATACCTCTGAGGCAGCTAAGAGGAACAATTCCGAAGGCATCAGAGTTCAGCCACTGAGCCACAGGAACATCCGAACCAGCAGCATAGCATCCGAGTCACCGATTTGTCACGGTGGAAGGATACCAATGTGGTATGAATGAAAGATAGCATATCCAGGGGACTAAAAACACCCTTGAAAATAGCTAGGGACGCCCCTGTCGTAATCTGGATGCGTCGATGCACCGAAGATGCATCTCGCTGACGCCTCT
Organism: Cylloceria caligata; assembly: GCA_963942595.1. Taxonomy (NCBI): domain Eukaryota; kingdom Metazoa; phylum Arthropoda; class Insecta; order Hymenoptera; family Ichneumonidae; genus Cylloceria; species Cylloceria caligata. The sequence continues at coordinate 57,046,914 of OZ012706.1, read as the reverse complement.
ATGGCAGCGACGGCCGGGTAAGCGAACGGATAGCGTAGCTATGGGAGCTTAAGCGAGAGCTCCATCCCCACCACAGGTCTGCGATATATCGATATAGGGTACGGTAAATCCGAAGACGAAGAATGGTAATAGACCACGCTTACGTTGGTAAATTATCGATGACGAGGCCCGTTTAAAACACGCTCTCTTACCTTCTGTAGAAATTATACTTTCATACCACTAGAGAAAATATTTTATTAATTTAAAATATTCTTTTTCGCGGACACGATTATAAAGGCGTGGGTGAGCTTTTACGATTATATAGGCGTGCGCGGGCTTTTTTGTAAGGTGCATATTTGCCCAGAATCATTAAAAAGGAGTTAAATTCAGAATTATTAATGATATTCTATTGTTTTTTTCTATAATACACTATTATTTATTACATCTTGTTGAATAAAACCTACTTTTACCCAATACTGAAGCTTGTACTAATTTCCTCCCTGTTCGAGTCCGAACTAAAACCCGTTCAGGGTAATGTTAACGCTAAATACCGTTACACAGTGAATCGAGAACCATTCATGTTGTAACCGCAATTCCCAACTCAAACACCCCGAGTCGTCGCGGATGGTTGCAAAATCTCGTGTACCCTTATACGGAGCGCCAGTCCCGTGAAATGAATTATTTCACAGAATAAATTTTATTTGCACGTGAAATACACAAGGCCGGCTCGGCTCTGCTGCAGCTTTGATGAATGATAAAGGGGAGGGGTCAGTCAGAGGTGTGTCGCAGTAAATTTCAACACGATATTTGAGAAGCAGGAACAAAATAATCAATTTTATTATCGATTGCAACAGCCAAGTCACCACTCTCGAAAGCACGGTCAGGAAGCAACAAATTGCAACGTGCTCGGTTCCCGTCGTCTCAGTTCCTTCAAAAATATGTTACAGAGTATATTGGATAGATTACTACACACACTCATTTCTACCAGGCTCATCAGACGCTAGACAGTCACATCAATCTCCACACACACACACACACACACACACACACACACACACACACACACACACACACACACACACACACACATCCACTCGCGCTACAGGATCTGCCTAGTCAGGAGAATAAAATGAAATAGGACGTAACAAGTTCAATTAGATCAAAACAGAAAACGTATGGTTCAGAATGACTAAATGAATTGTCACAAAAAATTGTGAATAACTAATACAAAAAAATAGTAACATAGGTCATAGAAAATTAAATAGCGAACAAAACAGGTCAATCGTATTTAAATGAATAACAAAAAACAAAAGACAGAACTATGTCGCCCAAGACAGATCTACACACTCTCGCACTCACCCCGGGAGAATGAATTAATTTATGTAAGCAGCTACAAGAGATACTCGATAATTCAAATGGAGACGCTACTCTCCCAACGATTTTCTCAAAGTGGAAGTTGCGCGTCTCTGACACCCAATATCAATCTCGTTATTTGGCCCACTCACACGACATACTTGAACTCTAATGCGTTCAAATTAACAAAAGTCAAATATTTAAAAAAAAGAAAGAAGTGGAACTTCTTCGGCGATCCTTGAGTTCTCGTGAAACGAATTCATAGTAGAATTTGAATACCGGGTGGAAACTGTTTGACCGCTACAAGAAAAGACGTTAAATTGCCGGCACGATAGCGTTCCGTCACGATAAGATCGCTCGGGTTTCCTTACGAAAAATAATGGAGCTAATTCTCACATTCAAATCAGAGACGAACGACAGCCTTACCAGAAGTTTGCAGTAACGAGAGCCGCTCGAGAAGAAGTCTCGCAGTGGTCCAGAGTCATGGTGGGCAGGTGTCGGTTTTCGTCAGACAGACACGGAAGCGGACACGGTGGTAACGTCTTGTTCTTTCGGTACGTTCACTCTTTGCGTTCGAGTGGACCAATCCCCACCCTCTAGATCTCGATTCTCAGTACAATTCCAAGACCTGCGTGGTACTCGCGCATGATTTAAACTCGAGGATCGTTAACGGCACCAGCGGGAGCCTACGCCCTTCAGACGTAGTCGCAGCATGCCGCAACACAGATTCGGCAGTGTAGGGACAATCAAATGCTGCCGACTTCTGGTCCTGATGAAATGATGTTGGGATGGTCTCAGCCGTCGCCTTCCAAACAACAGCGCTGACGTCATTGTTACTGCTAGGAGAGGGGGGCTCCCAGCCCTGCGATTCAAATCCGGAGGCTGGAGTCCTTCTTTCGGGTCTATAAGAAAGTCCCCTTCCGTCGTGGCTACGTTGGCTCCCATATCTTTGCTCTCGTTACGTAATAAGGTCGGCGCACAGTTGGGAGTAACATAAAAAAAGATAACCGAACGACATTAATTTTGTGCCGGTACGCCCTAAAATATTCCATGTTGGATCGCCTCGGGGAGGATTCGCGGCTCAACGAGGAAGTCACCACACGTGTCCGCCAATGCCCTGTCTAAATGTGTGACAGGTGCCAAAACTACCCTTTCACAGTGTATATTTTATACGATCTGCATAAGGAGACTATCGTCGGTATTTTCTATGAGGCAGAATTATCGCGAGTACGAGTGCCTCCGTCACCTGAAAAGACGACGAAGAAGAAGAGGAAGAGGAAGAGCGTTCGGAATCACCGTCACGGATAAATATGAGTTCCAAGGATAGCTCTTTCTTTGCCGTAGCAACAGTAGTATGCAATATTTTCCGGATAATACGACGACGAAATTTATTACAAAACTACGACGTCAAATACGTTTGCATGGAGAATTATCTAGTTTTCTTGTGGAAATTGCTTATCCGATGACCCTTTCACATGTTCCTACTGTAGTAAATCTCGTATCTTTTGAGGGTGGTGATTATGATTTATCAGGTTTAAATATTTTAGCATGGAGACGCGTAGATAGAGAGAAAGTTCCATTTGGTGTATAACGATCTATAGACACTCTTTTGGAGAGTATAATTAAGTTACCCCACGTGGCGCGCATATGATACCATTTACGATACCACGACTTTCGCGTATCGCCCGTTATCGCAAGGCTACTAGGATTCTCGAAAGAGGCCTGTACGTCTGTAATGATAGAACCGTATTGCGAATACACAGGGTCTAGGTCTGCATCTCTCACCAGTGCTATGCCAGGCAGGATGTTTGTATACAGCGGTATCTGCGAGAGCTATATTACAGGCGATGTACCAACACCCCTCTTACGAATCGTCCTTATTGATGCTGATGACTTTCAGTACGGTTAGATAAAAATGTAATCCTTTTCGGCGTCGCGATATATATCTCTCTCGCGCAAAAATGTACACACTATCGAGATTGATATAAGAAACGGGTTTGAAAATGCTCTAGAATTGAAACAGAAAACGTTTATATCGGAACGCCTAATCAACGAAGACACGGTATTGGTAGCTTTCTTGGACGCCTGTATCGTCGAGTATAGCCACTTTTAAAGAAGGGTGCACAAGCAGTTAGAAAAGAGGCATTGCGTTATGGTATAAACGTAGCCGGCGATATTCTCGGTAGAAATATAGCTGTGAAAGATGCTATTCGCGAGAGAGTGCGAAAATCCGGAAGTAATCTCAAAAAAAGCCGCCAGGCCTCATGCAATTCACACTCTCATGCAGGGGTCCGGTTATAGAAAGCGTTAAAATCCGCGTACTGTTCATACACTGAATGACCGTAAACCGCGACGTATCTCCCGTAAAAATATAAGCGTAATGGAGAAGAAGAAGAATAATAGGAGGAAGAAGAATAATAATAGGAGGAAGAAGAAGAATAATAGGAGTAAGAAGAAGAAGAAGATTCGTCAATGAACGGTTGCAGATATTTTTGGATAGCTGAAACAAGATGGCTTTTCTAAATGCACACTCGTGCGAATGCTTTAAATCGGAGCTTGAATTATTTTCAGTCCCACCGACGCAAACAACTATCGAACGCTCCAATTGGTCGTATTATAAACCAATTTCTTCGCTAATACATGATTAACCTATTAAATTTGTTATTCCAAGGCAGGGCGATGAGTATATTGATCTCGCGCATACTATGCTGAGCCTGAGAGTGAAAATAACATCTCCTATGGAAATTACTACGGGTACAGCGCCAACAGTAAGCGCTGGCTCTGTAAACTACTACTTGAATTAAAAAACTAGTTTCACCTCCAAATATCTCCAAATGTCTACGCGTATCCCGCGTACATAGGAACACTTTTAAATTATAGGCCAGCTGCCAAAAATTAACATCTCAAGTGTTCTCTGGTACGATACTCCCGGAAAAATGGATGATATCACATCAGGAAATGCGGGTCTTGTAAAGAGAAAACTTGCTCGGCCATTTGCATTATGATCTATTCAATCAAGAGCGGTTCCTATTAAACGGTATCGAGATGCGTTTACGGCTGGTGCAGTCTAGACATTTATTTTGTCTTGTAGGAGATATAAAAAATGGTCAATGCGGCTTAAAAATTCTCAAGGCCTCGCTTCTCGTTCATAGAACAAAAATAGCTCCTGGTAAATGACTCTAGCATGCTAAAACTCCCGCAAAGTCTACTGCAAAATATCCTCTTACGAGAGTGGAGGTAAAGACCGTTTCAATACACTCCGGTGTTCATGGAGAGATGATCAACAATATCGTACTAGGTGAATTGCCGAAGCGTATAATTACAATTTCGAAAATTACAAGATAAATTATCTCCCGTTGTATGCAGATGGTGCTCAAATACCTTCTAACATAAACCGCTACAAATGGATTTCACGAAAAATTATCTGTATGTGGATGCTTTTTAAACGCTGTTTTCGGGAACTGGAATACATTTTTTGAACAATGGTAATTCGATCGATCGCGATAATTATTGCGATGGATAAGGTCTATTTGTTTCTTATTTGAAATCCGTTCTCTCGGCGCAGGGCAATTCACATTCAAATTTAATAATGCACGGTAGCGTGAGAATAGAGGTACGATTTAAGAAGGCGGTTGCTTCAACGATAAATTGTATTGTCTACGCGGAATATGATGAGGTCCTTGAAATCGATGTCTCTCGTCAGTTAATGGTAAATTTTACCGGATAAGCGAAAAAATGTGCGGATGTCGCGATAAAATTTTCTCGTGTTAAGCGGCGTAGAACTGTCTTTGTAAGAAGCAAATTAGTCAAACTTAAGTATCTGCCTGGATTAGACCTGAAAATGGGTATCGTCATATATGTACAGGTAATGTGTGGTAAAGACTCGGAATTTATTCCGAAAGAAATTGCCGTGGTAGCAGTGGATGAACCGTACTCTGCTTATTCGATCTTCGCACCACCGTGCCACTTTGCCGAATTACCACTGAATACGAGAAGCCAGAAAATATTTCCCTCGACATATTTTCACGGTCTTGAATAGTACGAGGGCGATGTGAGCTGCAAACAAGCATACGGTAACGGTCGTGAAATTTTGCGAAAATCAACACGCATCTATACATGCGATCACGAGAAGGCTATACTTCTTTGCAATATCACGGTCATTAAATTTCCAACCTGGAGGATGGGGATTATTCACCATCGTACACATTTATGCCAAAATCTTTCCGAAATTGCTTCAGGCACGCTATGATAAGCGATACATCGTCTTCGCACTGTGCAGTGGGTCAGGTTTTCCAAATGAAAAATTCACTTCAGGAGCACGCGAGGAGAATCGTACATGGATGTTTGGCCGCAGACGAAGAGGAAGAGAATAAGAAAGAGGAGTAATCTTCATCATGCAATTGTGACAGGATCGACGCTGCTGTGAAATAACTTTTGCATATTGTGACGTAGTCACAATCCTCCAAGACATAAAATAAAAAAAGAATAAGATAAGAATAAATAAAACACAAATACCAATAAACAAAAACATGGAGAAGACCTGAAAAGGATAAAAGGAAACAAAATAAAATTAAAAAAAAAAAAGAAAACACAAATTCATAAAAAAAAATAATCATTTATTCAAATTATCATACGAATGTATCAGATAGTCTCAGCAGAATCCAGTACACCGCGAAACAGGATGAAGCCTGTCACATTCCTTCGCTGCCGAAGAACCGCGGGTCAGCGACCGGCTGGCCTCGCTCGGGCAGCGAGGGGATGTAGGAGCAGGATGGCGGGGCGAGCTGAAACAAAAGAAATTACATGAGACAATAGAAGAGAAGAGTTAAAATAGAAGAGTGGGAAAGAAGAGAAAAGTATAAAAGGCAGCTTCACACCGAGAAGACTCTCTTATCAGTTCAAACCACCAACCAAGCAAGAACTCGCTTGTGCACCGATATCAAAGTTTCTTTTATAAATCTAAAAGATTCAGATTAAATCTGAGAAGTTAACAGACAAGGTTGTGAGTTAATCGACGAATTTATTAAGAACATTAATAAATAGAAAAACACAACACAAGTGAGTGAAAAGAATCATATAAAGATTAAGAGCGGACAGTATCGGACCGGTTGAATAAAACAAGAAATATCCCAAAAGCCAAATTAAGTAGAGGAAATTGGTGGCATTAAAATAAATAATTAAGGTTTATTGTAGGAGAATTAAGAAAATAGGCTAAGACGGTTTGGGTAGAATAATTAGCAATAAGTCCAGTTAGATTCTAAGAAGTATTATTAACGCAGCGCATCGATAAGTGGTAAAGACTCGGTGTTGGCACCAAGAAGTTTCCAAATGAAAAGCCTATAGAAAGGAAACAGTGAAACAACAAGGAGAAAGAAAAGAGAATAACAAATAACAGTTAGAGAAATTATAACTTAAAGACATACTACAGTAGGTCTGAGATCTGCAATAGGTCCCCGCTTCAAGAGAAGAGAGACACTTGGAGCAAAAATTGGAAATAAAGTTCAGAAAATTAATTGAGAATTAGGTTTAGGAGGGCACTTGTGAGCCCGACTCATAGAAACTCGATTTAGAATTTTAAGATAATTAGGAAAATAATTAGGCGAGAAACAATTTCAGTAGTTGTGTCAAGCGCGTCGCATGAGAACGACACCACTCAATAGATAGAAAGGAGAAGAGAAAGATAAATTAAAAGACCAACTCACCAAGAGCGAAGAGGAACCGGAACATCCAGGTCCAACGCCAAAGATTTCTGGAGGAATCCATCGACTAAATAATAAATAAATTAATAATCACTGGGGAATCATAATCCAGTAGCTGTCATTATTCCACAGCTAGAAAAGATCACTCGCGAACCAGGACCACGATTACCACGGAGAAACACGCTCGGAACACACGGAACCGGCACGAACACAACGAACAAACAGCCGAACGCGGAACAACGCGGAAAACAACGTTTTCTGATTATTAAATAAAACGACGCGTACGCGGACACAGACCCGGCGTCCATACCGGCTGACCGACGCGCCAGCAACAACGACGCGAGCCCAGCAGACAGCACGTCAGCAGCCAGGCGGGAAAAAGATCAAGACGGCTGAGCTCGATACTGCCTAGTTGAGATATCCACCGCTCAGCGCAGAAGTCGAGAATCTGATAACCTCACGGGTAAAGAAAAGTGTGGAACCATCCGAGAAATTAAACGCCACTGATAAATTGTAAGGTTAAAGGCGCCAAAAAGCCTCACAACAAAAAATTCTATGCAACTTATTGAATAAACCTTACTTATACCTCCTATAGAAGTCTAAAATTAATTATCGTCGTGTTCGAGCCCGAATTCTTCCCCTCAGAAGAATAAAATTTAATGTTAACGTGAAAATACCGTTACAATATATACTATACGTCTGTGAAAGCGTATAGGTGATCGTTTAATCATTAACTATGTGTTCAGTATGAATACTAGACAAATGTACGAGAGTCCACAGTATCTACCACTTTCAACCATTGAGTGTACCCTAGTGACAGAATTCCTCGTGTATGGTCGTTACCGGCCGGACTCGTTAACACGGATAACTACGACGGATCTGGAGAGCACTGGATCGCCATGTACGTTGACAATAATGGAAAAGGAATATATTCTGATAGCTACGGACTACCGCTGATTATACTGCAACATCTCGCACGGTTATGAAGAAACTGTAAGTTCTATCGGTACGACCTCAAGCAACTACAGAGTAAGACGTCGAATGTGTATGGACAATTTTATGTCATATTCCTGCATCTCATGTCGTGCGGATTCACCATGTCATTATTTAATAATCCCTTTAGCGATAATGTAATGAAAACCGATAGAATCGTATGTGAATATTACAATGCTTTTACTTCTCTACAATCGGACAGTGATAAAAAATATTTAACAATGGAGGAATCTCCGAGCGCAGATTACCGTGTTTGCAGGGATGTTGCATACGATAGTTAATATGTAACGTGATTTCAATAAAATATTGATGAATTAAAAACAAATACCTGGTCTTACTGTCTCTTTTATTTTATAGTGTAATAATTAGAGAATTATAATTAAACTCTCTCTCTCTCTCTCTCTCTCTCTCTCTCTCTCTCTCTCTCTCTCTCTCTCTCTCTCTCTTGTCTCTCTCTCTAATTACAGGAGAATCAATGGGTACTAGAGAAGTAGAGAATATAGATTTTGAGATATTGAAAGACATGAGGGGATGTAGTACAGCTGATAAATTTAATGTGTTCTATGTGCAAAGTGTTAAGAATATAGTTAATTCAATACAAAGGGATACGTCTGGAAGTCCAAACCGAAGAAGAATTATAACAGGGATAAGGATGAACAATAAAAGTATAATGGAAAACTTCAATCATATTGAAATAAAGGATCTGGAGAAGATAGTGATGGGACTCCCGAAAAAGAAGGGAACGGAAGAAGGAATATCAAGTGATATACTAAAAATGGCATTCAGTGCAATAAAAGAGGAATTTGTGGAAATAATAAATGGATCCCTACGGGAGGGATGTTGCCCGGACAGCTGGAAAACTTCTACAATTATACCGATCCCAAAAATAAACAAAGCCATAAAAGCAAGTCATTACAGACCAATTAACATGTTGCCATTATACGAAAAAGTGCTAGAATTAGTAGTAAAAAATCAAATTGAAAAATATTTAGAAACCAATGACATCATAACGGAGCATCAGTCAGGATTTAGAAAGCAATATTCGTGTGAAACGGCGATTCAAACTGTTGTAGATGAATGGAAAGTGTACATTAGTGAAGGAAAAATGGTAGGAGTAATATTTATGGATTTAAAAAGAGCGTTTGAGACAATCGACAGGGATATATTATTAGACAAATTATACCAATATGGAATTAGAGACAGGGTATTAGAGTGGTTCAGAACGTACTTAAGTAATAGAACACAGCAAGTTCGATTCAATGATAAATGGTCTGAAGTTATTCCCAACGAATATGGGGTACCGCAGGGGTCAGTACTAGGGCCGTTGCTATTTATTATTTATATAAATGATATAGTTAATTTGTGTCCAGAGGAATGTGCAATAAAAATGTTTGCTGATGACACAGTGATATATGTACCTGGAAAAAGCAGCGCGGAAGTGGAGAGAAAGATGAATATGTTATTGAGTATAGTAGAAAAGTGGATGGAAAGAAATAAATTAAAAATGAATGTAGAGAAAACAAAATATATGATTGTCAGCAGTGTAAGGAAAGTCGTGAGTAAGAATATTGTATTGAAGTGTTTGGATGGAACGAAACTTGAGAAAGTAGAGTCAATAAAATATTTGGGTATCATTATTGATGACAAGCTACGATTCAAAGACCACTGTGAGTATATGTTAAAAAAAATAGGGAAAAAAACGAGCTTTCTAAACAGAATGGGGAATTATGTATCTGCGTATACGCGATGTGTGATATATAAAGCAATCATAGCACCTCACTTTGAGTATTGTGCAACACTGTTAGTAGCTATGGGTGAAACAGAGTTGAAGAAACTGCAGATCGCGCAGAACAGAGCAATGAGGGTTATATTACAATGCAACCGCTATACGAAAATAGAAGATATGCTGAGCGCGGTACAATTTATGTCCATAAGGCAAAGATTGTACTATAACGTTTGTACATTTATCTTTAAAGCCGTGAAGAATCTACTGCCAAAAGAATTTAAAAATCGGCTACAAATAGTAGGAACGAAGAGTGGTAGGGAAACAAGGCAAGCGGAAAATATAGTAATACAATTTAGAAGAACGAGAAGTGCGCAAATGAGTATGTACTATGAAGGAGTCAAAATATATAATGCATTGCCAACTGAACTGAAAGGTTGCGAAAAAGTAGAACAGTTTAAACGAATGTTAAGGGAGTATGTTGTGTCAACAGTAAAGTAAGATGTATGTAGATGTAAGAAAAATATGTAACACTGTGTATAAAATAGCTGAGAAAGCTAATAAACATCAATCAATCAATCTCTCTCTCTCGGTGCCGGGTCATATTCTACGTCATTTACTGCAGAGCAAGCGGTTCACGAAGTATAGAGCGCAAAGCGACACACAAGTGAAAAACCGCGAAAAAACACGTGTATAAACACAGTTAATTATTAATATTCTATAAATAAACACAATATGGAACCATTTTCATTTTGGAACATTTTCGACACAAATTTGAAATGAATTGACGTCGTCTAAAAATTGATATATTTCTTACTTACTACTAAATCAATTTATCAAAACATTGGAGCCTTCAGCAGGTTTTTTCCTGCGCGCATACCTAGCGCGCATTGCAGCGTGGTGACTAACTTGATGCAAAAACTGACAATTTACGTGATATCCTTATCAGGTACACAGTTCCAGCAAACATATAGCATGAATTTATTGTAAAAACTATTTGAAGATACCAGACATCATTGCAACAGCAAGTTATAAATAATAATAAATAAATGGATAAATACAGGTATGATTCAATTATTGTCAAAGTAAGAGTTTATAATCAAGGAGTAACTAATAAAAAAAATTAGAGAGAAAAGTCAAAAACGTAAATATTGAGATGAAGTTGTATTTATTACTGGTAACGAAAATCATACACAAATGAAGAAAAAAAATTCATTGACAATATCGATGAAGAACATAAAGAAAAATGTAGATAAGACATGCAACATTGTAATGTGCAAGGGCGATTTGCATTTATTGTGCCGCGAATTAATCGATTATAATTTTTTCGCCATTGTTTCTCCTTCGCGTGAGGCGAAGTAGAAAGAATGTGCAAACGTAAGCAACGAACTGCGAGCCATGACCGCTCGAGCTACGACTTGCAGCAATTTGCAATCGACATTCATTGCGAAATTCATCGATTTCGCCAAAGGCAGTGAATAACTCCTTTGCCTAAATCATTATATTAGTAGATCGAACGAGAGAGGTTGGTTCCTCGTTACAGGCTCAAAACAGCGAATTATTGTAACTTTCTTTTTATTGTCATTCAAGTGGATAACGGAAAGTTACCGTTATCTACAATAAATATCCAACTATCATTTTTCCGTAAATTCACGTGTTCATTACTTACTGGAGATCCATCTCGTTATCGGCAAACGATCCCAAAAAGTAATAACTTTAAATATTATACCGATTACCGTGCTAATCCGATTACGCGGTACCGGCATAACACATTGTAATGAGCTAACTTGCCACGTGAAGCGCGGAAGTTTATTGTTATTTTTTATTATGGATAAGGTTATTTGAACTTGAAGATTTAAAGTTCGCTTTAAACTGTTAAAATATGTTGTTACAGCCTGATAAAAATTCAAATAGAAATTATTTCGTCGAATGGCCACGAACAAAATGGGAAAAGTACATTAAGATTAAACTTGCTCCCGTACTCTGTCACAGCTTACAATGCGATCCTTTCTCTCACTCTCTCCTCGCTCATTCGTGTTCACTTTTACGATCGATAATACTTGAGCCTGTTGATATCACTCTGGCATTTGGTCCTTATTCCCTCCTCTCTCTATGTCTATCGTTATGTTCTCTCCCTCTCGTGCTACACCCGATGGCGTACTATCCTTGTATCGCTTTTCTTAATCTCTCACCTGTGTTCTTTCTTCTTCTCACTCTACTTCCATTCTTATTGTTCATTCGTTGTTTTTTAAAATTGTTAAAATTACACGACAAATTGTCCGTGGTGTAAATTTATATGTTTACATGTAATTAACTTATAATTAACTTGCATCGACTATCTACTTATCACTACGTATACAACTTTAGGCCGTCGATACCTTGCTATCGACTTACTAACGCCAGCTTACCCCGTATCACGGTTTTCGTTCAAGATTTCATGCCGCTGTGCGAATGCAATTGCCAGGAGCTATTCTAGCCTAAACTGTGCGTGTAGTGTATCTAAAGATTAATTTTTCTCGCTTGTTCCTCCTACGACAGTAAAATATTAGTCTATGGCGAGGCGGGGGGGGGTCCTATGGGTTCAACAGTTTGATAATTCCCACCGTCATTCCGCGCCGCCGGACTAATCGTTTTATAAGTTATTCTAAAAAAAAATTATTTAAAAAAAATCATTATGAATTTTGCAAATGAAATATTAGTTTTGCATATTTGATAACGAGTTCAGTGACTTACAACACAAGGTCATTCTAGTCACGCAAAGTATGATGATAGTAAAAAAATCGAACCAAATCGAAATGATCACTTTTAAACGATTTCCAAACCTTGGTTTGGGTCAACCTACAGAAGATGCTCGAAATGATTACCCTCGATTTGTGAGCACTTGTTTATTCTCTGCTGAAAAGATCGTCTAACTTCAGCCAACCTTTGTGGTGTAATTTGGGCACGAGCTTGGCGTATTCTTTTTTTCATATCGTCAGGCGTCCTTAAATTTCAGTGACAAACGTGAGTGAAAAATAATTTCTTAATAAAAAAAATTAAATATCTTTTTCATTAAAAATTCAATCAAAGATCTTTTTTAATAAAAAATGTAATTAGAGATCTTTTCAAAATTAATTAAATGCAAATTTGAACAGCTGCATATCGACATCACATCACGAGTCAGTCCATAGAAGAAGAGGAAAAAAGTGCCACCAGGGCTGTTCGGTTTGCGCAGTAAAAGAAGACATTAAGCTGATAATGATGATGATAATCCTGATGGTAGTGATCATAATGCTGTTGGCAGGGGGGACAATAAGATTGTGAATAAAAAAGTAAAAGAGCTTCATGGAAACCAAGGATGAAAATACCCAATTCACATCGGCGGGCTACTAACGGAAGAACCTCTTCAGAAAATTGATTATTGGTTTCACCAACTCTTGTACTCGGATCGCTCGGGTAATTACTTTTTCATTTCATCTAAATTCTATAATTTATCTATTTATTTTTAGTCCCCGTGTAAAAATAAAAGTAATTTGGATAATTTTGTGGCAAGGCATTCCAATAATGAAGATTTTATGTAGTTTAATCAGGATTTATACGAGGTACTCATAAATAAAGGGTGGTTAAATTTTAAGGGCCGATGTTGAATGTGAACCACACCTAAAGGTCAAGTTTTTTTCTGCATTTCATTTGACATTTCTTAATTTCAGACTAACTCAATTTGAACCATGGAAAGATACACAATCGAGCAACGCGTTAAAGTTATTCAGGCTTATTATGAAAATGGGCGTTCAAATCAAAATGCATATCGTGCACTTCGTGATTTTTTCGGTCAATTTAATCGTCCAAATGTGCGTACAATCGGAAAAATCGTGCAAAAATTTGAGCAAACCGGGTCTGTAGGAGATATTAAAACACCACCGCATGCTCGTACAGCTCGTACTGCAGAAAATATTGCTGCTGTTCGCGATAGTGTGGCTGAAGAGCCGTCCACCTCAACTCGTCGTCGTGCCCAACAATTGCACCTCTCACGCTCGTCGTTGATGAACATTATGCATAAAGACTTGCATTTACACGCTTATAAGGTGCAATTGACTCAAGAACTAAAGCCTCTTGACCATTCCAAACGTCGTCAATGGTCAGAATGGTGGCAAAAAATGGCAACAGTGGATGATGAATTTTCGAAGAAAATCATCTTCAGTGATGAGGCACATTTTCACCTCAGTGGATTCGTCAATAAGCAGAATTGCCGCATTTGGGCGAATCATAATCCAAGAGTGATTGTCGAAAAACCAATGCACCCACAAAGAGTGACTGTTTGGTGCGGTTTATGGGCTGGCGGCATCATCGGGCCGTATTTTTTCCAAAATGAGGCCGGTCAGGCAGTTACTGTGAATGGTGTTCGCTATCGTGAGATGATAACGAACTTTTTATGGCCCGAATTGGAAGATATGGATGTGGGCGATATGTGGTTTCAACAGGACGGTGCCACTTGCCACACAGCTAACGAAACAATGGCTCTTTTGCGCGACAAATTCAATGGCCGTGTTATCTCACGTGGTGGCGATGTCAATTGGCCGCCAAGATCATGTGATTTGACACCGTTGGACTTCTTTCTTTGGGGTTATTTGAAAGAAAAGGTGTACGTCGATAAGCCAGCAACAATTCAAGAGCTAAAGGATGAGATAATTCGGCACATTAACGGCATAGAACCTCAATTATGCCTAAGCGTCATCGAAAATTTGGACCATCGGATGGAGGTGTGCCGCCGAGGTCGCGGCGGCCATATGGTCGATATTTTGTTCCATACATAATTGAACCATACCATATTATCATAATAAAAAGAATTGACAATAATTTCCTAAATAATTTGTGTTTTATTTAAAATCAACATCGGCCCTTAAAATTTAACCACCCTTTAGCTTCAACGTATTGTCGCACCAATGAAATTCTGCTTGTAAAAGTAGGGTTTATTCAATTAAAGGCGTAGGAATTTGCAAAATAAACTTAGTGGCGCCATCTACCAGTACAATTTATTTGTCTCTTGCGTGCGATTATTTCTGGGCAGTATCTTCCTTATCACCGTTGCCCGTAGTCCAACCATCCGCTCGTGGTTTTGGCGCTGTAGCGAGCCTTGAAACTCTCCGGGATTGAGTTTCCTGTCTGGATTACTGTCATTCCTGGGCCGCTGTGAGCGCCTGCATAGACCATGCTGTTGGGCGTATGGAATTATCTACCTGGGTACCGCGAACTAATATGACGACCGCGCGTGTCGATGCTCGGTACCACGAACGTGGATCGGTGGAATTGGGCGGTTTTTAAATAATTCGGTGTTGTTTTCGGTGCTCGTGGCATACTGCCGTCTCCCTCGACACGTGAAGTGCTGTCTTGTGGTAGTGGGGTCTTCGAGTTATAAATTGTGCTATTTTTGTTTCATGATGTGCACAGGCAATAAAGAAAAAAAAGAAGAATCCGTTTAGCTAGTCATCGTTGAAATTATGAACAATTTTGAAAAAATGATCCCTCTCATGCTGCATCCTATTCTCGTACATAAAACTTGGTTGAGGTAGACTGAAGAGGGGCAAAAAAAAGTTTCACCATAACTCAAGGCACAAGATTCGTATAACATGCATCGTCTCGTACGACGATGATTTCTTTCTTCATTGCTCGTTACATCCGAGAGTTATCGATTGTCTCTAATTATACAATGACGGCAGCACCATTGACTGTTTGCTTTATGAAACTATCCGATAACAAAAAAAAAGCACTACTTTCCACTGATTTTGTCGACATACCGCGAATGCATGGAGCTTGTTCAAGGCTTCGTCGCTGCAGCTCTTCAAAAATACACAGTAATGCCTCTGTTGTAAGCTGTCACTGTTACGCAGAGGAGCTCATCATAAAACACATCTCTCGTAAGATTATACTATTGTTGGATACCTAATATTTTTTTAAACGTTTAATAACGCTGGTGATGCAATACCGCCTAGTTCCCATCTATCTATCGCTCGATTTTAATATAGTCTCGTTATAAATCACAAAGTGGCAAGACATATTTGATACGATGCCTAATCGAGAGAACTTAATCCATTTCTGGGTCGAAAAAACTTTATGAAGTAAATACGATTTTGAATATCTTTCCTATGAGCGAGCGATCACTTTACTATTTACGTTTTCAGAACGTTGAAGGACAATGAATAAAAAAGTGATGTCTCGGGTAAACCGAAGAAATCCTGTATACATATTAGGTGTACAAATAAGTTTCCGCCGTTTGACAAAAGATGGCGCCACCAGTAAGTTATTATTAAAATTGTCAGATGTAAACGTCATTATCGTAAGGTTGGACATCAGGCAACAACATAACCTGCAAATATTAGTGATTTTTTATCAATATAATATATTCTTTTGTGTGCGAAAATGTCGAGTTTTGAGCCGAATAAGCGTCATTTGCGGGAACTTTTGATTTACTTCTTCAATTTGAAGAAATCTGCAGCTGAGGCGTATCGATTGCTTGTAGAAGTATATGGTGAGGCTGCCTTAAGTGAGAGAAGTTGTCGTGAGTGGTTTCAAAAGTTTAAGAACGGTGAATTTGACATCGAAGACAAAGAACGTACCGGAAGGCCGAAAGTGTACGAAGACGCGGAATTGGAAGCATTATTGGATCAAGATTCGTGCCAAACGCAAGAAGAACTTGCACTTACATTAGGAGTCACTCAACAAGCAATTTCACATCGTTTGAAGTCATTGGGTATTATTCAAAAACAAGGAAATTGGGTTCCATATGAACTGACGCCGAGAAACGTTGAACGCCGATTTTTCACATGTGAAATGCTATTTGCCAGGCATAAACGAAACGGTTTTCTGCACCGTATAGTCACTGGTGATGAAAAATGGATCCACTATGATAATCCAAGAAGGAAGAAATCATGGGGACCACCTGGCCATGCTTCAACATCTACAGCTAAGCCAAATATTCATGGAAAAAAACTCTTGTTGTGTATTTGGTGGAATCAGCTTGGTGTCGTGTATTATGAGTTGTTCAAACCGAACGAAACCATTACTGGAGCTGTCTACCGAACACAATTGATAAGATTGAGTCGAGCACTGAAGGAAAAGCGAGCCCACTACTACTCCAGACACGACAAAGTTATTCTCCTGCATAATAATGCTCGTCCACATGTTGCGGCGCCGATCAAAACCTATTTGCAAACACTCAATTGGGAAGTTGTACCCCACCCGCCGTATTCACCAGGCATTGCTCCTTCTGATTTCCACTTGTTTCGGTTGATGGTGCATGATCTATGTGAGCAACACTTCACATCATATGAAGATACCAAAAATTGGGTCGATTCGTGGATAGCCTCAAAAGATAAAGCATTCTTCCGACGCGGTATCCGTATTATACCAGAAAGATGGGAAAAAGTACTGGCAAGCGATGCACAATACTTCGGATAAAACATTAGGTACCGTCCTTTCACAATAAATTCCCAATTTTTTGTTAAAAACGACGGAAACTTATTTGTACACCTAATATGTTAAGGGGGGAGATCCCTTTAGGCGCAGAAAAAATAAATGATTTTCAGAAATTTTTTTGAAATCGAAAAATTTGTTCACGTTTTTAAAACTTTGGGTATTGTTTATTCTGACTTTTCGCTATTACAACGTTTTTATTTTTATATTTTTCAAAATGGTGTAGGGATACACGGTGTTGTGAACGGGATGCAGCGAATGTCGTAAGACTGTGTACAGTCTGGCGTTGGCTGCATTGAATTTATAAAAACAGTATTATTGAAAAATGGTGAAATGGCACGCCTTGAAACAAAAAGCTTGAGTTTTTCGAAAAAAATTTGCTATATGTTGCAATAGAAAAGTATTTACTTATTTTATTTATTTATTTTTTTTTTAATGTTCGTTTATATCAAAAACAGATAGAAAGATGTGTGCCAAATTCTATCGAAATCGGTACATTGATATTTGCGCTATATTGTACACAAGTTTGAAAATGCAGTTTGGAGAAAAACGCGATTAGTATGAGTACACATTTGCTCCATCCCACTCCTTGCGGTGGGCTACCCCCACCACCGCACTACCCAATCTGCTCAACCAGTGTCGGTAACGTGGAGATGGTAAAGTGAGGTGGTGTAGATACTCTGGTGAACAAGGAAGAGTAGAGATAAGAGCAGGATGGAGCAAAGGTGTACACATACTTGAAAAAAGGAATAAAATTAGGTACTCCCCTCCGCTCTTGTTGACGTCCACTTTCCTTCGACGGCGATTTTAAACTCCTGTCTCTCACTATCTCACTCACACAAACACACAAATGCGCGGGCGCGCATGGACTCTCTCTCTCTCTCTCCCTCTCTCTCTCTCTTTCTCTCTCTCTACCCGTAGCTACGCGTCCGGGTAATATGGATTACCCGCACCCATGGTGCGTTGGCACCGTCAGGGGTACGCATCCGTATCCCGATCAGTGTATCGTTACCGCCCGTTCCCTCGATCCGATCTCGATCTCCGTCCTCGTCAATTAAATGATCGAGGCCGAATGCTACGCACTTCACGAGCAACACCGATAACGTACTAATCGGCGGCTCGGGGTGAAATAGCTGCGGCCAATGGACATATATCGATTCCTCGAAATCGACCAGCAGTACCTCGCAGCACCCGTCATCACCCACGTCGATGAGCTCCCCGCGTACAGCCCTTTGATGCCGCAAAACCACACACGACGCCCCCACACACAAGTCCTGAAATACAAAGCAGTTCCTCTCAATGCACTCCTCGATATATAATTTATCTAAATTGTCCACTAGTTCGCACAATGCCGCGCACATTAGCTCCGTCCGCATGTACACGGTATTATCATTGGTACTACATATTGCCCGACATGCGAAAGCTTCGGATAGTTCGCCGTCTAGATACCGCGGATACTGTAACGGTATTTCTCGTTAACATTACTCTGAAACGGTTTTAGTTCGGACTCGTGCAAGGAGGAAAGTAATATAGGCTTCAATAGTAGGTAAAAATAGGATTTATTCGAAAAACATGATGTATATTATGAGGTACATAAGTGGAATAATAATATAAAGTTCAATTGTACGACTTCGATACCTTTTCCTGGTATTCTGGCTACCATGCGCCTTACAATTAGTTATTCCCGGGCTCTTAGATGTCTCTATAATCGCGTACGCTGAGATGGAGAATTTAAAGAATGTTTGATGATATGATTCGCTTTAAAAAGAAATTATAAGTGTCTGCCGAAAATTCTTTTCACCCGCCGGGTTCGCTAGGTAATTTATCCGAGCACGCGTACTGTCGGCAAGTGGCCGGCAGTTGCTCGTGGAGCTCGGACTATCCTCGGATCTTTACTCCGTCTTTCGATGTTCGCTCCCTACGTCACCGGACCATTGGTGGGAGTGGAGCTTCCGCCTTTCACCTCGTGAAAGCCTACTCGCTCGCATACCTGACCGCCGCTGCAGTCCGGCGTCAACGAGATGCAATCAGAGTGCATGCGCAGATGTTTAACATATCAGGGCCGAACCTTGTTAAATTTAATTGAATCCTATATTTTCTCTGATAATTTACTTTATTTCCGAATTATTTTCCTTTCTCCCTACGCTATCTTGGTATATTTTATGTTGGTCATTTAAATATATAATTTGCTGCAGGCTCTCGATTCTGTGAGATAGAAAAGCCGGCTGGATCGTCTATCCTCAGTTGCCAGAGTGAGTCCGCTTTGTTATTGTTTTGATGGCTCCGCGGTACGTTGAACTCGAGCGCAGCATAGACTCAGCTGCTACCCGTCTAGTATGGATCTGACGTTACAGCTGGGCCCTATGTGTACCAGTGCAGCTGCAGCTAGCGATGGCTCATTTGGTCTTCTTTCCTGGTAGCTGGACTTCTGCGTTGGCGAGTTCTGTGAACAAAAGTTCCCTGAATGCCAAATTTCTGGTCTTTTTATACCAGTATGCCCTCTTTTCGCCCTATGCTTTTGATAGTACTATAGCTGATGGCGGTCCTTTAGACCATCTCCTGTAGCCCACCGGTAGCCTTGATCATTTAAAAATTTGTCGTTGGTCTTTAACGTTGGTTACTCGTGCTTTTTCAAACGAATAACGGGACTTTGCCTCCGACGTGCCGGCCTACATGGTGTGAGTGACGCGCGGTAGCGGTGTGTCGTTGTGTGCACCGTTCATCATGAGTTGACAAGTATAGGCCGGTCTATTCGGTGTGAGTAACGTGCGGTAGCTGTGCCTCAATGTGTGCACCGCGCGTTATTAGATGACCAGTACATTACAATACATTTTGAGATTTCTTATTTAGACTTTCGTTGTGCACTGCTAAAGACAGACTGAATGCTCAGGATGCTGCTGGCGGGTATGAGGGGGATTAAAGATAACAAGCCCCCCTTTGAATCATAACTAGGTGTGCTGCACTTTGAATGCAACGTCAGTGGTTTTTCACGTGCGTATCGCTTTGCACTGTGCCCCTAGCGAAACGCTTGCACTGCAGTAAAAGGCCTAGAATATGATACCGCATCGAGAGGGACTTCAATTGTAATATAATTATTGTAATAATTTATACATAATTATAAAATAAAACACAGTAAGACGATGTATTTTTTTTAATTAATCAATATTTTATTTAAATCACTTTACACACATTTACCGTCGCATGCAACATTCCTGGAAACATTATCGCTAAAGAGATTATTAAATCGCGACATGGTGAAGCCGTACGATATAGATGCAGGAATACGATACAAAATTGTCCACACTCATCCAACGTATTACTCTGTAGCTGCTTGAGGCCGTGCCTATAGAACTGGCGGTTTCTTCGTAGCCGTCCGAGATGTTGCGGTATAATCGGTGGTAGGCCGTAGCTATCAAAGTACATTCCTTTTCCATGATGGTTAACGTAGTTGGCGATCCAATGCTCTCCAGGTCCGTCGTGGTTATCCGTGTTAACTACGAGTCCGGCCAGTAATGACTATACACGAGGAATTCTGTCAGCTGGGTATACTCCAACGGTTGAAAGTGGTAGATACTGCACTCTCGTAGATTTTTCTAGTGTTCATGCTGAACACATAGTCAATGATTAAATGATGACCTATACGCTTTGATAGACGTATATATGCAAAATTTATTTCACAGTATCTTGGATCGTGTCACAACTACATAGTGAAGATTTCTCATCTTTCTTATTCTCTTCCTCTTCGTCTGCCGACCAAACATACATCTATGTATGATTCTCCTTTAATCGGGTGCTCGCGAAGCCAATTTTTTATTTGGAAAGCCTGGCGTATTGCACAATGCGAAGACACTGTATCGTTTATCATAACGCGTCTAAAGCATTTTCGCAAAGATTTCGGCATAAATGTGTATGATGGGGCGCCCTCTTCATCTTCCAGGTTGGAAATTTCACGAATCGTGATATCGCAAAGAAGTATAGCCTTCTCGTGACCGCGTGTATAGATACGTCTTGATTTTCGTGAAATTTCACGCAAAGTAGCTTATGCTTGTTTACAGTTCACATCGCCCTCGTACCATTCAAGACCGTGAAAATATTTCGAAAGAAAATTATTCTGGCTTCTCGAATACTGCAGTAATTCGGCAAAGTGACACGGTGGTGCGACTATCCAATGAGCAGAGTACGGTGTATCCACTGCTACCACGGCAATTTCTTTCGGCATAAATTCCGAGTCTTTACCACGCATTCCCTGTATACACACGACGATATCCATTTTCACGTTTAATTTGTACAGTTGCTCAACTGATTAGTTTCTTACAAAGACGCTTTTACGTCTCTTAAGACGAATCAATTATATTCCGACATCAGCACATTTTTTTGCTTATCCGATAAAATCCACCATTACCTGCCGAGAGGCATCGATTTAAAAGGACATTATCATATTCCGCGTAGACTACACAACTTACCGATGAAGCAAGCGCATCCTCAAATCGTACCTCTATTCTCACACTACCGTGATTTATTAAATTCCCATGTGAATTGCTGTTCGCCGAAAAATCGGGTGTCAACTCAAAAGCAAATAGACAGTATCCATTGCGATAATTATCGCGATCGATCGAATTACCATTGTTCATGAAATGTATTCCAGTTCCCGAAAATAATGATTGAAGAGCATCCAGTGTGTGGATGCTTTTTCGTGACATCAGGTTGTAACGGTTTCGAAGGCATTTGAGCATCATCTACATACAACGAGAGATAATTTATCTTGTAATTTTGGAAATTGAATGGATTCATACTGAAGTCGCCGTTAAACGCTTTGTTATCGACAAAACCAATAATTATACGCTTCGGCAATTGACCTAGCACGATATTATCGATAGTCTCTCCATGAACACCGGAGTGTATTGAAAAAGCCTTTATCTCAACTCTCGTTAGAGGATATTTTGCCATAGATTTTGTCAGAGTTCTAGCATGCGAGAACAGCACACCAGGAGGTATTTTTGTTCTACGAACGAGAAACGATGCCTCGAGAATCTCTAAACCGTATTGACCATTCTTTGTATCGCCCACAAGACAAAATGAATCTCTAGACCGCACTAGCCGTAGTCGCATCTCGACACCGTTTTATAGGGACCACTCCTGATTGAATATATCGCAATGCCGATGGCCGAGCAAGTCTACATTTTTTTCCGACATTTAAAATCTGTTTTCTCTTTACAAGACCCGCATTTCCCGATGTAATATCACCTATTTTTCCAGGGGTATTATCGTACCAGAGAACGCTCGTGAGATGCGAATTTTTGGCAGCTGGACCGTAATTCAAAAGTGTTTCTATGTACCCTCGATAAGCGTAGGCGGTATTTGGTGGTGAAACTAGT
Source organism: Cylloceria caligata (assembly GCA_963942595.1). Classification (NCBI taxonomy): domain Eukaryota; kingdom Metazoa; phylum Arthropoda; class Insecta; order Hymenoptera; family Ichneumonidae; genus Cylloceria; species Cylloceria caligata. The sequence continues at coordinate 57,024,343 of OZ012706.1, read as the reverse complement.
TTTTGATTCACGTATACATCTACCTGATTAAACATAGAACGCAAGAGATTGTTTACAGGGTCGGTACTTAATTTCGGTGCTGCATCCGCGGCAATTTCCGTAGAAGGAGATGTTATTTTCACTCTCAGACTAAGCATAGTATGCGCGAGATCGATATACTCATCACCCTGTCCAGGAATAACAAATTCAATAGGTAAATCATGTGTTGAAACTGGCTTATAATGCACCCAATTAGAGCCTTCGATAGTAGTTTGCGTCGGCGAGAGTGAAAATACTTGAAATTCCGATTTAAGACACTCGAACGAGTGCGCATGCAGAAAAGCCATCTTGTTTCAGCTATCCCAAAATATCTGTAACCGTTCGTTGATGAGTCTTCTTCTTCTCATTGTTCTTATTATCCTTCTTCTTGAATGAGGAGTTCGCGAAATTTTGCGTTTTTTATAACCAGAGCATGAGAGTGTCAATTTTTTCAGAGGCTTTGCGTTTGAGATAACTGCCTGATTCTCGCGCTCTCCCGCGAATGGCATCTTTCACAGCTATATGCACACTGTCAGTATCATCCATAGCGGCGTAATCAATCGTGGGACCTTTTGATATGTAGTGTCACAGTCAACGTTCCCTGTTCGAATGGTATGGCATTTCCAAACTCGGCTCTTGTATTGATCTCGATAGTGTATACATTGTTGCGCTAGAGAGGTGTATTTCATGGCGCCGAAAACGATTTATTTTTATCGAATCATACTGACAGTCGTCAGCATCAATAAGAATAATTCGTAAGAGGGGTGTTTGAACATCGCCTGTAATATAACTCTCGCAGATATTGGTGTATAGAAATGCTGCCTGGTATAGCATCGGTGAGAGATGCAGGCCTTGACCCTATGTATTCGCAATGCGGTTCTATCATTACAGACCTACAGGTCTCTTTCGAGAATCCTAGTAGCCTTGCGATAGTGCGCGATACGCGAAAGTCGTGGCATCGTAGATCATCGCATACGTGCGCCACTTCGATCAGCCCACTCAACCTATTAATACTCTTCAAAAGAGCATCTATAGAGCTATATACACGAGTTGGTACTTGATCTCTATCTACGCGTCTCCGTGTTAAAAGATTTTAACCTGATAAATCATATTCACAATCCTCACAAGTTACGAGATTTCCTACTGTAGGAACATGTAAAAGAGTCATCGGATACGCAATTTCCACAATAGAAACAGACCATTCTCCGTGCAAACGTATCTGACGCGGTAGTTTTGTAATAAATTTCGTCATCGTATTATCCGGAAATTACTGCATACTACTGTTGTTCGGTAGTACGACAAAGAAAGAGCTATCCTTGGAGCTCATATTTATCAGGGACGGTGATTCCGAGCGTTCTTCCTTTTTGTCCTCTTCTTCTCTTTCGTCTTCTCAGGTGACGGAGGCACTCGTACTCGCGAAACTTCTGCCTCGTAGAAAATACCGTCGATAGTCTCATTATTCAGATCGTGTAAAATATACACGAATGGTTCTCGATTCACTGATATTCGTTGAATCTTGAAAAACTCGTTACTCCAATCACGCTCATATCCTTTCACGAATGCTGCTTTAGCTGTACTGTCTAGTGTAATTATAAGCGTATAAAAATTTTTGTAAAACATCAATTCAACGCTTATTTCGTGTGTATGTAAAGTAACGCCACATTCGCTCTGTGCGATTAAAGCGTTCAGAAATCGAGGCTTTTATATCGGAGTTACGAGCAGCGCGAAAATCGATATTCTTTTTCTTGGGAATTTGCTGAAATGGAGTGCCGATAAATTTCTTGCCTCGAGCAGTTTGCAATTGCTGCGGGCGACGATTGTTACTGCGTGCGAGTATGCATGTAAGACCGCCGGCCACGTTTGCGCTCGTTTTGTCACGCAAAGCCTCGAACAACGCGTATTCGCTCAACACGTCGATAACAACAAGCAGATATGCGTATCTATCGTTGTACGTAGCTATCGAACGAAGATTGGCTAAATCAGCCTCCCATACATCGTCTATATTACTCACGTTGTACGTACGACGGGGAAATCGTCGTCGCACTAGACGATGCATTTTATATGAATCCTGTGTCTCGAGCCATGGTAAAACATTTTTTCGTGCTACATAATTTATATAATTTTAACGATGACCAGTTAAATGTATTCTTTTTCTTTTTCTTTTCTAAATGTGTGGGGGATCGATATTCACTGGGGTGTCGTTGGCTCTCTACTTGTGCGATGTTTTGCATTTGTTCGTCCTCTTTTTCCTCCCCCTCAGCTCCCTTATTGATGTCTTTGTCCACCGTGAACATTAAATCTCTGTTTGAGTGTGCGGTCTCGGCCTCGTTATTGTTACTGCTGCTGCTACTATCACTATCGCGTGGTTAAATCAGACGCCGCTGCGGTGTCGAGGATGATGTAGGTGTAGGCTCGTGTTATAACTCAGGATTGCCGATAAATTCGTGTGGCATCTGTATCGTTTGCAGGAGTTTGGCAACGTGAGATCGACCGATGGGTTTCTCGCGTTTTCTAGCTCGCATAGCATCGTTAACAAGATCAGCGATATTGGAATTTGAAATTTTTCTGCCGTCTATGGAAACAACGCCGTTACGATCCCATGTCACTTTTTTGCCGACGGTGCTGCGATGCAAATTGCGAAGCGATAATATTGCTTTAGATGTTAATATTTTTTTTGGTACGCTATCGATAATAAGTGTGTCTTCGAGTCGAGATTTAACTGTGTGCATGAAAACGTCGTCAATTTTATTCTCGTGGCTATCGAGTATTGCTATTTTTCGTTTTGACGAAATATTTGGTACTGTATTATCGTACTCGACAAAGTGAAGATAACGCTGTAGAACCTGCTGGTACGCTGTCCGTTTCTCTCTCTCACTCTTGTACAAGTGAGAATTTAGAATTTCACTCAGCTCAGAGTCGAGGCGTGATAATGGCGGGCCGGTATTCTGTACGGAGGACGACGGGTCTGTAGTAGTGTAGTAGTAGTAGTGGCGAGACCCGCGAGACGATGTACAGTAGCGGACAAAAGTTTAAGACGGAGAGGAAAAAAAAAGTAATCGTTGATTTTTTTATGAAAAGAATTGACTCAGTGAATTTTTTTTTTGTTTTAGCTAATTAATCATTAATTCATATATTTATTATCAGGAGTACAAATTGAAAATGCGGGATTTTTTTCTATTTTTGAACGTTTATTCTGAAAAAATGGTAACAAATGAATTATTCAAAGTATTGTCCATCGCTAGCCACAACTTTTTCCCATCTTTCTGGCAATTTACGGATACCGTCGCGAAAAAATTCGGCCGGCTTGGCTGCTATCCAGTCATCGACCCATTTTTGGGCTTCTTCGTAAGAATGGAAGCGCTGGTCAGCTAGGCCATGTGTCATCGATCGGAAAAGGTGGTAATCGGAAGGAGCAATATCTGGGCTATACGGCGGGTGGGGTAAGACTTCCCATTTCAGCGTTTGTAGGTATGTTTTGACCGGCGCTGCAACATGTGGCCGAGCGTTGTCATGTTGCAAAATTACTTTGTCGTGTCTTTGCTCGTATTGTGGCCGTTTTTCTTTGAGTGCGCGGCTCAAACGCATCAATTGAGTTCGGTATAGTGCTCCTGTGATGGTTTCGTTCGATTTCAATAGCTCATAATACACCACACCCAGCTGGTCCCACCAAATACAGAGCATGAGCTTGGCGCCGTGAATATTTGGTTTGGCCGTCGATGATGATGCATGGCCGGGGTAACCATATGATTTTTTGCGCTTCGGGTTATCGTAATGGATCCACTTTTCATCACCAGTGACAATGCGATGCAAAAAACCCTTCCGTTTTTGCCGTTCGAGCAGCAGTTCGCATGCAAAAAAACGGCGCTCGACGTCTCTCGGCTTCAGCTCATACGGCACCCAATGTCCTTGCTTTTGGATCATTCCGAGGGCTTTTATACGATGGGAAATGGCTTGTTGTGTCACTCCCAATGAATCTGCGAGCTCTTGTTGAGTTTGACACGAGTCTTCATTGAGTATTGCCTCCAATTCAGCATTCTCAAACTTTTTCACTTGGCCCGGCCGCTCTTTGTCCTCAACGTCAAAATCACCACTTCTAAACCGCACAAACCATCTCTCGCACGTTGAAACCGATGGAACATGACTCGGATAAGCCTCGGAGACCAATCGATGTGCTTCAGCAGCACTTTTCTTCAAATTAAAGAAGTAAATTAAAACTTCCCGCAAATGCTGTTTTGTTGGCACGAAACTCGTCATATTGAGAGCTCAAAAAACTATGAATTTGACACTGCGACAAATTGACACATACTGAAAATTAAAGCTATAAGACGTAGCTTTGACATGAACATAGTCACAGTACTGCCTGATGCGTATAACGTTAGTAACGCCATCTGTTATCAAACCCGCATTTTCAATTTGTACCCCTGATACATAAATTCAATTTTGCGCGTAACAACATTAGATACAATAAACAAAGAGAACATAAATTTGTTTGATATCTTTGGGGACAAAAGTTTAAGACTATACGTAAAAAAATATTTTTTGGTAGAAAATATACAGATATTTTCCTCCCTTCAATACTTTGTCCACAGTCCATTATTTTTTATCACATCAGCACATCTTTGAGGCATTGAATCAATTAATTTTTTGCAGTCGTCCACGGTTGTTTCATTCCACGTTTTTTCAACCAAAGAGTACAAATCGTCAAAATTTTTTAGTTTATTTCTTTGAACCTTTCTTTTTATGGTACACCATAAGTTTTCAATTAGATTTAAATCCGGCGACTGCGACGGCCACGGTAATAAAGTGATTGTTTCATCTTGAAAAAAACTTTTCACTACCCGAGCCGTATGCTTTGGGTCATTATCTTGTTGATAAATAAAATTATCACCCATATTTTCGTAGGCATACGGTAACATAGTATTTTTCAATATATCCAAGTATTGAAAACGGTCCATGATTCCATTAATTCGGCGTATTGGTCCAGGACCATTGCGAGAAAAACATGCCCACACCATTACGTTTCCACCTCCATGCTTAACTGTCGGTAAAACACATCGAGGATTTAAATCTTCGCCAATTCGACGTCTTACATACAGTATCCCGTCAGAACAAATTCGGTTGAATTTGGATTCGTCCGAAAATAGCACATTTTGCCAATCCTCACTTGTCCAATGCCGATGAGCCTTAGCAAATTGCAGTCGTAATTTTTTATTCTTTTTACTGAGCATCGGCTTCTTCCGTGGCTTTCGTGCTTTCAAATTGAATTCGTCTAATCGTCTTCGGACAGTTCTTACACTAATTTGTGCATTATTATTACTGGATATTTCAGCTCTAATATCGACTGCTGAACGAAAACGATCTCTCTCGCTCAATCGATGAATCCGACGATCCAGCGTTGGCGTGGTTTTCCGCGGTCTACCGTTTTTTGGTCGATCAAAATAGTCTCCAGTCTTCACAAACTTGTACCACGCTTGCTTACAAGAAGTTTTTGATCGATTCATTTGAGTTGCAATTAAAGAAAATGTCTCATTTTGCTTCCGTAGAGACACGATTAGATTTCGTTCAGTTGATGACAAATTACGGGCTTTACCCATACTCTTTTCGTACGTAATTAAACTTAAGACACTGGATGATACACCAGAAACTATTTACAGTATTAATATATCAAATTATTGCGTGGATCGACTACGGGTATCTTGTTCGACAGATCGTCTTAAACTAATGTCCGCTGTTTACAGATGGTTGGAAGAAAAAAAAATTGTATAATCTATATTGTTTACATTTAACGACCGAGACTTCTACATTATGAAGGTCAAACGTACACATGTATTGTAAAAAAACAACAAGCCGAAAGAAACGTTAGTACTTGTATGACAGATCTATGAACCAAATTGTAATTCATCGTCTTAAACTTTTGTCCGCTACTGTATGTTATCATGAGGAATAAGCACTATTTTTCTGGTATATTCCTTGGCTCGTGTAGACCAAGACAGGCACAAGAAGCAACTTGAGGAATCCGACAGAGTGCTCGACGAGGATCTTCCTCTTACTACTCCAATTTCCCCTCTTGGCAGCTAGTCCTCGAAGAATTGTTGCGTGCCTCCGAAGATGATTCTTTTGCACTTTGTTCAGACTTAGGTTTCCCTGTAAAACGTTTAAAGCACACTCGCTTATACACCGTACGAGCGCTACATCTGCTTTGCGCAAAATTGCACGTCGTTGCTCTTGCTTCAGATAGCACAGCGCTTGCAATATAATTATTTGCTTTTTATCGAGAGGTCCGCGCAACGCCATTACAAGCGCATTACTGGTATATCGCGCGTCGCATCGCGAACCTTTATTGCTTTTTGAGGCACGTCAATGTAATAGTATTTATCATCAGGAAATGTACAGCCGCGAAATCGACAATTATCAGGCGTCGATTGTTTCAAGTCGAATAATAGATAGCCGTGCGGTGCAGCTGTTGCATCGAAATATACCTCCTGCAAAAATCTTGGATGCTTGGGATATACCTAGCGTGCTAGATGTTGAATTTGCGCGCAATTTTGCGGATTTTTGAAGACAACGATATATTCAGCGTTTAAGGAAATATCTCGCTGCCCGTAATCCCGATGAAAGAGATTTTGCGTGATGAAGATGACACTAAGATTTTTATGATGGCTGCCCTTGGTGAATAGATCGACCACAGTATTGTTCGATGCCTCGCACATTAGATCGCCAATGACCACAAGTTTAGGCCTTGTATCATTTGATTAGTCTGCTGCTTGCGGTAAGCTCTCGCAAATTTCGATTTGATCACCGTACTCTGAATACCCGGTCTGTCACTCTGAGTAATAAAAAGAATTTTTTTACAAAATATGTTTTACCACAGCCCATAGAACCGCTTATCACGGCTATCCATGGATGTTTCCAACGTGTATCCATATCGATGAGTGTCTATCAAAATCAATCAGCTGACTCTTGAATAAGCTTATACCGCGACGGCGGCGGCGAACCCGCGGCATCAGCTATTGCCGTCTACCAGGTCTATAAATATGAAACCGGAATTTTCGTATAGAAAATACACGTTTATTGTATGAAAATGATAAAAAATATTTTATTCGAAGTATTGCCCATCGCTAGCTATACATTTTTCCCACCTGTCTGACAATTTGTGGATGTCACGCCAAAAAAACTGTTGCTCTTTTGAGGCAAACCAGTCATCGAGCCATTTTCGTACATTTTCGTAAGAAGTAAAGCGGAGCCAAGTCTAGTGAGTAAGCCGCATGCGAAAGTATTTCCCAACTAAACGCCTCAATCATTTCCTTGACCAGTTTTGCTGTGCGTGATGGTGCATTATCATGAAGCAAAATCACTTTGTGTTGCCTTTTTTGATATTCTGGTCGTTTTTCACGCAAAGCTTCATCATCGATCATTTGTTGTCGGTAGCGTTCAGTATTAACGGTTTCGCCAGGTTTTAGCAGCTCATAATAGATCACACCCTTCTGATCCCACCAAACACAGAGCAGTCTTTCGTCCATAGCGATTTGGCCTTGCAGTCGATGTCGATGGTTCGCCTGGAGTTACCCATGATATTTTACGCTTAAGATTCTCAAAATATATCCACTTTTCATCGCCAGTCACAATTCGATGAAGAAATGACTTTCTTTTGTACCTGACGAGCAGCATTTCACAAGTGGTTTTTCGGTTTTCCTGCTGTCTTTCATTTAGTTCATGTGGAACCCATTTCCCCATCTTTTGGATCTTTCCCATGGCTTTCAAATGTATGGAGACGGCTTCTTGTGTCACATTTAATTGATCCGCGAGTTGTTGTTGCGTTTGAGCGTCCTCATCCAACAATGCTTGCAATTCGCTGTCTTCAAACTTTTTCGGTGGTTTTCCACGTTCTTTGTTTCTCCCGTCAAAATCGCCACTTTTGAATTTTTTAAACCACTCAAGGCCCTGTGATTTACTAAGAGCATGCTCACCATAAGCTTCTACAAACATTCGATGCGATTCTGCACCAGTTTTCTTCAAATGGTAACAGAAAATCAATGCTGTCCGCAAATCGTAGTTTCCAGGCACAAAATTCGACATGTTCAACGCTATTACAAACTATGCTGTTGTATGAAACTTGTATTGTTGTGAGTTGAAAATCTTTATCAGACATGTCAACAAGGAAATGGCGCCAATGACGCGGTTTGACGGTAACTACATTGATAGCTAGGGCCATCTATGGGCAAATTCTGGTTTCATATTTATAGACCTTGTATTGCGCTATCGCGAGGCTGTGCCGTCGTGTATGCTGCAATCGCGGCGTTTGTTGCCGGCGATGGTTGGATAGCATCGCGGTTGCTTACATAGTTCACATACATGATCTTGTGATTAACCGGGAGCATTCCCGTCACCTCAATTTCCGGACTCGTTAGTAAATTCATTAGCTCTGAGCGCGTGAAAACGATAACGTTTTTCGTGAGATTCTCGCGTTGATCAAACTTTCCCCAGAATGAATTAAGCGCCAATTTAGCGAGCGAACGTAAACCCGGATTTGACTGCAAAGCACTCCGCTCGAGATATATGGTACACCCTCAGACTCCTCGTACAACGCTCTGAAACGCTCTATTACTTCCTCGTTATCGTTACACTCTCTGGCGGTCCACTCGCCTCCTCTTCTATTTTTAGGCATGTATCGATGCACTCGGCAAAATGACCGCGGCGTCGCGATGTTAATTCATACTGCGTAACAACGTATTGCCAAATTTCACCGATATGCGTCACCTTATATCCGAGCGATGCAGCTTTTCTCAGCTCGTCCACGACCCATGTGCAGTCAAACGCTCGCTCAGTCGTGTCATCGTGTGTGCAGTCCCCAGATGTGTCCATGTCTGTATAGTACGTTCTACATAGGGGGAACAGTAGTTTCCCATGCATACGAACAAGCAATACTGGCATATACAAATCGCGTGGTGCTACTACGGCTTACTTCATGAGACCCTCGACGATGCTTAGATCGTTTTCAAGTCCTACGGGTCTCGACACTTCACCTACCTACAATTTCGGATGTCCAACGGGATATTTTCCATTCTTACACACCCATGAATACAGCGAGCACACATCTACATAGCGTATCTGCTCCCCATTCGCGACGTCGTACAAACTTACAAAATTTTCCGTTTTACCGTTAAAGAATGCATCGCGTAGTTCGAGAGGCGCCTGCTTGACCATGGCGTGGTTTTTCACGTATAATGACATTTCCTCGTTATTCTCGAGTATTCTGTCAAAATCGCATTCCCACATTTCGCTTAGAGGGTACCCTTTCGATCTGATTCGCCCATAAATAATAATGGTACGCTCGTATCGGTCATCCATTGTATCACCGAATTTCGTTCGAGCATCTCTATCCACGCGATAACATCGTGGACATCCATACCAAAAGCAGCTTTGAAATTAAAGAACGCGATGAACCCTGCCTCCACGTAGTATCCATCGACCGCTGGTAGGCCGGTCGGAGGGCGATACTCTCTCGTGTGTCCAGCATGAGCGATAATGCAGTTGCGCTCACGCTCAAGCCATACGAGCCATACGACGACTTTGCGCTATTGCTTATCGTAGCTCATGGTGGACGATTCCCTTCCAGTCCCACCACACACACAGCATCACCTTTTGCGCCATCAATCCTGGCTTCGCGAACGCTTGTGACGGCTTACCATCTCTTGTCCACGATCTTTGACGCTTCCGATTGTCGTACGTGATCCATTTTTCATCACCGGTAATGACACGTTTCAGAAATGGCTCGATTTCATTGCGTTTCAGCAGCGCATCGCAGATGTTAATTCGCTCTATCATGTTTTTCGCGCTCAACTCATGAGGAACCCATACATCGAGCTTCTTTTTGTGGCCAGCTTTGTGTAAATAGTTCAAAACAGTTTTGTGGTCAATGCCTAACTTCATACTAATATCGACACTGCTGATATGCTTATCTTGCTGGAATTTTTCAAGAATTTCATCATCTTTTTCAGTGATTGGACGACCAGAGCGTGACTCATCTTTCACATCAAAATTACCAGAACGAAAGCGAGCGACCCATTTGCGCGCAGTAGATATTGCTAAAGTACCTTGACCGTACACAGCACAAATTTTTTCACAAGCCTGCGCAGTGTTTTTTCCTTTGTCGACATAATATTGCAAAATATACCGCAATTTTTCATTACATTCCTCCATTTTCAAACGCAAACAACTTTCCAACCACTGCAACCATTTCGATGTTTATACACTCAAAGTAACGCTCGAAAAATCACCATTCCAACGAGCGTTTAGTGGTGTCACTGCGATCTGTGTTTCCTGACTTATTGCTACTGATGCTATCTATCGGGGAAATCGATACGAAATTTTTCCCACGCCCAATATTGTTATATGTATGTATAGTTTTATATATTAGGTGCGCGACCAAGTTCCCGCTATTTTTTGTTTTATGAAAACGCAACTTTATTGTGAAAAAAATGTTTACAAATGAATCATTTAAAATATTGCCCATCGCTAGCGACAAAGTTTTTCTATCTTTCTGGCAGACCTCGAATACCGTCACGGTAGAAGTGTTCGTCTTTTGAGGCTATTCACGAATCAAGCCATTTTGAGATGTCTTCATATGAGCTGAACTGCTGATTAGCCAGACCATGTGCCATCGAACGGAACAAGTAATAATCGGACGGCGCAATATCTGGGGAATATGGCGGGTGGGGAAGGACTTCCAATTTGAGCGTTTCTAAGTAGGTTTTAACGGGTTTGGCAACGTGAGGCCGAGCATTGTCATGCTGTAGAATCACTTTTTCGTGCCTCTGCTCGTATTGTGGTCGCTATTCGCGCAGTGCTCGGCTCAATCGCATCAATTGAGTTCGATACTGTTCCCCAGTGATAGTTTCGTTCGGTTTCAACAGCTCATAATAAATAACACCGCATTGGTACCAGCAAATACACAGCAAAATCTTCGCACCGTTAATATTCGGCCGAGCCGACGACGTAGAAGCATGATCGGGCAGTTCCTATGATTTTGTTCTCTTTGGGTTGCTGTAATGAATCCATTTTTCATCACCCGTAACGATGCTGTTTTGTGGGGTGCGTCCTCTTTAACGAAAAAGAGACCGCGTATTTAATCTCGTGAAACAAAAGTTCGTTGACTTTAAATTTAATTATGACCTTATAAAACGAGGATTGACAGGGTAGGAAAATAAATTAAACACATCCCTTGAGCTATACAATTCTACAGTTATTACGGCTCAGAGAGGAAAATCTCTGAGGTGTGAACCTCAGAGAAAGAACCCTTCGCAAAGAATGAAGTTCACAATAAATATATACAATCTGTTTGTTTTATCGAATATAATTTGCGTGATTGATATCGTGAAGATGAAATCTACAGTCGACAAGAGGTTTACGTCCATGTTTACGTCTTGTGTGTTCAAATTTGTCATGCCATATGTTTATCGTGTGTATAAGTCGCTGGCGACTTCGTAAGCATTGCGCTTGTTTGCTGGTATAATCGGCCCGTGTTGGTGTATTTTTGCGGGACGTACCGCATTGGTTAGTGTACTTACGGGTTGGTGTTCCGATGTCCCGGATGTAGACAATTGGAACGGGTTTTGGAAACGAAAACACAATTAATACGGGTTTTATAAACGAAAACACAATTAATACGGGTTTTGCAAACGAAAACACAATTAATACGGGTTTTTGCAAACGAAAACACAATTAATACGGTTTTTGCAAACGAAAACACAATTAATACGGTTTTTGCAAACGAAAACACACTGGATTCGAGTTTTTCGAATGAAAATACAATGTACCCGAGTAACGATCGTGTCACACTGATTATTAATTTTTATTTATTCGGTTCTCTGGGAAACGCACAGACAAAGCAAAAGCGACTGTTTGTTTTTTCATCACACGACCGTTCGATCGACTCGGCCCGGTCTGCTCTATCCCTTTTACCTTCATGCCCGCCCGAGATACATGCAAGAAAGACGATCGGCTGAGCGACGCGTGTGTTTGCACACACACACACACACACACGCGCGCGCGCGCGCGCGAGCGACCATTGACAGCTGATATCAATCGTTGGTACCTGAGCACCTTTAAATCATTGGTTCGACCGAACAGATGCGATGAAGAAAACCCTACTTTTTTTGCCGCTGGAGCAAAAAAGGCGAAAAATCGACGCTCAACGTCTCCTGGCTTCTAATTATAAGGAACCCGAGTTCCTTATTTTTGAATCATTCCCAACGCATGCAATCGCTTGGAAATGGCTTGGCGGGTAACACCTAATGCTGAAGCAAGCTCTTTTTGCGTTTGGCACGGATCCTCATCGAGCAATGCCTCCAATTCAGCGTTTTCGAAGGTTTTTGGCCTTCCTTCACGCGAACGGTCGTCAACATTAAAATCACCGTCTTTGAAGCGACGGAACCAATCACGGCATGTTGTTTCACTTAGAGCAGCATCTCCGTAAACTTTTTGGAGTTCTCGATGCGCTTCAGCCGCCGTTTTCTTCGAATGAAAGAAGAAAAGCAACACTTCCCGCAAATGACGATTATATGGCACAAAATCAGACATTTTTACACAACCAAAAGTATATGACGCAAAAACAAAATCACTAATGTGTCAAAGCGGTTTGTTTACCATATGTCTAAGCTTAGTTTATGACGTTTTGGTTATGTCCCAATCGACCAGCACTTACTACTGGAGCCATATCTTGAAAAACAGCGGGAACTTAGTTGCGCACCTAATATTATCTTGCAATATTTCAGAATGGGCTGTACACGGCTTGGGACCGTATTGACTCGGAGAGAAGAAGCACATACTTTATAATTGTTGTATTTACGTGTATTTTCGACAAAGGTCGGAGACGGACTACTCGTTCCCCATCGTTACTCTTCACATTGGACTCCCGTTACCCTACTTACATTGGTCACATGATCGGAATAAGACTATACATAGGGTTTCACATTGTATATCTAGATTGTCGAATCACAGATATTACAATATTTAATTTAATTTAATTTTTTGTTTGTCGCTAGCTATATTCCTTGTATACAAATTGTGTAGCGTAAGAAATACGAACTTATATTTGCTTTTACCAGGTGTATGCATAAGTTTTTTCCGGTTTTTTGGTAAAAAAAAACACGTAATTTTCAAGGGAAATTAATTTTTGTTTTATTCAAAATATTGGCCATCGGCTTCTACACATTTCGCCCATCTTTCAGGTGACTTATGAATACCATACCAGAAAAATTGCTTGTCTTTTGCGGCAAACCATTCGTCGAGCCATTTTCCAACTTCTACGAAATTGCTGAAGTGCTGCTCTGGGAGCGCGTGCCCCATTGATGCGAAGAGGTGATAGTCAGATGGCGCCAGATCTGGCGAATACGGCGGGTGCGGAAGGATGTCCCATCCAAGCGATTTCAAGGTGTCTTTCACTGCTTTTGCTGTGTGAGACGGCGCATTGTCGTGTAACAAAATCACTTTGCCATGTCTTCTGGCCCATTCCGGTCGTCTTTCGATTAATGCGTGGTTTAAATTAATAATTTTTTGGCGATAGCGTTGTGTATTAACGGTTTTGCCGGGCTTCAAGAGTTCATAATACACAATACAGCTCTGGTCCCACCAGACACAGAGCATGGTCTTCTTGCCGAAGCGATTTGGCCTTGGTGTTGAAGGACCGGCTTCGCCAGGTGAAAGCCACGATTTTTTCCGCTTCGGGTTTTCAAAATAAATCTATTTTTCGTCACGCGTCACAATTCGATGCAAAAATGATTTCCTTTCGTGGCGTTGAAGCAGCACTTCAGAAGTGACTTTGCGATTTTCTATTTGACGTTCATTCAAATCGTGTGGGACCCATTTACCGAGTTTATTGATCTTCCCCATTACTCGTAAACGTCTGCTGATTGTTTCTTGTGACACATGTAATGCTTCTGCTAATTGCCGTTGAGTTTGAGTTGGGTCATCATCCAATAACTCCTGCAATTGCTCGTCTTCGCATTTTTGTGGTCTACCAGAGCGCTCACTGTCTTTCACATTGAAATCACCACTTTTAAATTGTCGAAACCATGTCTCACATGTTCTAATCGATGGAGCGTGTTCACCATATGTTTCTACCAGCAAACGTTGACTTTCAGCAGCCTTTTTCTTTTGATTAAATAAGAAAAACAATGCGTGCCGCAAATGTTCTTTTTCAGGCACAAAACTCGACATGATCACTGAACGATAAAACAAAGACGCTAGTTTTTGGCGGACTTAACTTGTGTGTGTTTGTAGGTTAATGTCAGACGAACAAAATGACGTATGTGTCAAATTAATACGCTGCGTACTTTTCGCTGGCGCCATCTCTTAGTTAAACCGGAAAAAACTTATGCATACACCTGGTATATGCCGCTCACCTTCGCCCATACATATCTCCGCCTCCGAACGTTACCTTTTCCTTGGACCTAGGAGTTTCCACATGCCCAAATGGCAGCACGTCCTGTGTCATCTGCAGTCCACCAGGCTACATCCGGGTTTCTGTATTGCTCACATAGAATAGCGACATCCACCGCCATCTCTCGTACAGTCTGTGCCAGCAAATCCTGTGCCACCTCGCAGTGGTTGAGGTTCAGCTGGAGTATCCTCATCGTCTCTTCTTTGTTACGGCTTGAAGGGCCTTCCGAAGAGCCGAACTACCTTTACGCGTGGGATTATCGCTGTTTCCCTTCCCTTTGCAGAGTATGCAGCATTAGTCTTGAGAGCATGCCTTGGCAACGTGGCCCTCCTCTTCACAGTTGAAACACTGCTTCGCTATTTAAGTTACTTTGCCGTTTTGGGCCCGGTGGCCGAAATCGCAGCAACTGAAACATCGTGCCACGGACATCTTTTCCCGAACACGGCATATGAACCATCCAATTCTCACCTTCCCAATCAGGGTCGATTTTCTGGCCAAATCCGCTGGTAAACTGACCACCGTCTGGGTCCCCCCATATGCCTCACGGATCGATTTGACTATGTCCGTGGTCAGAGTAAGTGTTTCCAACTTTGCTACCAGGGCCTCTGCAATCTCCTCTTTAGTCGTGAGCCCATCTAGGTCTTTGAGCTCGAATTTAATCTCATGTACTAGCGACTTGAATTCCGCCGCTACTCCTAATGACCCTTCGATAGCTTCTACCAACTGCGGCACTTTCTGTGGAGCTATCCGGTCGAGCTCTAAGAGGAGATCGCCAGAGGCAGTTTTACTGACTTTGGCGGTGCTTGCCCCCAAGTCCTTCATCGCTGGGTCGCTCTTCAGCTGCCGCAAGATGTCGGCATACGTCCTTTCCCCGCTGGGTTTTATGACCAGTGCGTCTGGCCTTGCGGCTTTGGGTCTTCGATTTTTCCGTCTTCCACCCTACTGGCTTCTCCGGTTTCCTCAGTGCAGGTCCTGCTGCCGCTGCCGGAGGTTGTAGTACGGTTTCGTTTTTCTTATTTTTTGTAACTCTGCCTTCCTTGAGTGGAGACGGGTTCATCCTCTTGTTCGGAGTCGGCTTAGCAGCCAGAACGGGTGATGTCTGTGTCTCCTTTACGCCAGTCGTCGATTTCTTCCTGACGACTGTCTTCTTTTTGTCAGGTGTTTATGATATATCGTAGCTCGACTTTATCACTGCAACGAGCTTTCGGATTTCCATATGGTTTCCATATTTGTCCTGCCTTTTATAAACGCTGCCAGTTCCCTGATATTATTGCCGAGCCGTTCAAAGGCTGCTTCGCTTCTGCTTCGATGGCTGTTCTCTCTTTCGGAGCGGTAGTCACTTGGGGTATGGTGTTATGATCGCTCACTTCCATGTTTGATTTTTAAAACAGGGTTTCTTCCCTGTGCCTGTTTGGTCCGCGGGAGGTATTTTAATTGCCTCCTACCCCCTATATCTAAAGAGCATTCCCCTATCCGCCGCCTGGGGACGCGCCACGTAGGGATAACAGGCTCCCCCTGTGGTATTATACATATCGAGTAACATCTCTAGCGTTGTTTTGATAGCCGTCTTGATTGCTACATTGGGGATTCAGTCCAAACCTGGAGCATGTGTATGTGAGGGGGGAGTACATTCGAGAGACAGGAGTTCAAAATCGCCGCGGAAGGAGGGTAGATGCCGACAACAGCTGTTGTGGTGAATACATAATTTTATTCATTTTTCCAAGTGTGTACACCTTTGCTCCATGCTTTTATCTCAACTCTACCTTGTTTACCAGAGTACCCACACCACCTCCCTTCACCATATCCACGTTACCGACACTGGTTAAGCAGAGTGGGTAGCGCGGTGGCGGAAAAGTGGGGTGGTGGGGGAAAGAGTGGGATGGAGCAAAGGTGTGCACAGACGACTAACGCGTTTAAAGTTTCGATAAGTAAAAACTTTATGATTTTAATGCCTTATCGGTTAATCTGCGATTCCTGCGCCATACAACATTTCTTCAGCTTCTTCGACAAATTGGTTGCATTTACTGCTCTTTTCGGGCTTTTCGAGCGTTTTTAGACGATAATGAGCTGTTTTTTCATCAACGTTGTCGGCATAATCTTTGCATTTGCTATCTTCCCAACTACGATCTCTGAAGCATTCATAATTTACTAAATTAAAGCATATCCTTCGTTGTTGTAGCCAAAAATATGGTAATTTCGACAATCTTCAGCTCGGAATGCAAGTGTTTGGGAGCGAAGCGCCAGACTGTTACGTTGAAACTTTCATTGGCATTTTGCGTATTGCAGCCGAAGCACCTTTGATGTAGATCATCTTGTGATAAGTCTTCATAAATAGGGAGAATATACTTCTGCTCATCTGGATGTAGTGGTGCAGAGTGCTTGAAGACTTCTACTTTAGCTTCAGGATTTTATCACTTGCACCAACTTTCTTCTCCTTGCGGGCAGTTCTATGTAGCGTACTTGTCATCTCATGACGCGCGGTGCACACAACTAAACATCGCTACCGCGCGTCACTCCCACTGTGTAGGCCGGCACGTCGAGGGCCAAGTCCCATTACTCTGGTCGAAAAAGCGCGGCTAGAGGAGCGCCATATGGGACCAGTTGGAATTCAAAGACTGTCATTAGGACAAACGATGAAATTTTAAAAAAGATCAAGGCTATCGATGGGCTAAAGGACCGACACCAAATATAGTAATATAAAAAATATAGAGTGAACGGAGGGGATGCCGATATAAAACCACCGGAAATTTGGCATTCGGGGAACAGTTTTGTTTGCAGATCCCGCCGATGCAGAAGCCCAGCTACTAGAAAGGAAGACCGGTCGAGCCATTGATAGCATGCAACCGCTCTGGTATATGAGGGACCAAGGTGCGACGTCAGCCCCACACTAGACGTCTAGCAACTGAGCCTTCGCTGCGTCAAGCCAGACAGCAGCGCAGTCAAAACGACAACAAAGCGGACTCACACCGGTAGCTGTGGATAAACGATCCGGCTAGCCATCACACATTACGGAATCGAAAAAATATAGCAGCTCAAGGATTGTAAATTACCAACTAGACATACATAATGATAGTATAGGAATAGAGAAAAATGAGTAGCCGCGATCATTCGCGATAACCAGAAAAAGATTCGGAACGATAGAGAAAAATAAAAATACGGCCCTGACATATACCACCTATGCGAATTCACTCTATGTGCATCGCGCTGACGAAGAACTGTAGCGGTGGTCAGGTGATCGAGCGAGTAGGCCGTCCCGGGGACTCAGGCGGGAGTTCCACTCCCACCACGAGGTCTCGTGGCGTAGGTAGAAAACCAATATCGAACCATAACAGAAAGATCCTAGTAAGGTAATAACTTAACGGACGCGCACTGGCAAATTATCGACAGAGGTGAAAGTCACGCAGGCTAAGATAAGTTGCCTAGATTACACGGCACGTGATACAAGATAGTTGCACATTTTACTGATAAATCTACTCAAAAGCGAATCCTGTCGCATCGCATATTCAAATTCTTTTCTTTTTGCGTACACGATTATATAGGCATACAAAAGACCGGGAGACCCATCTGTAAGGCGCGTAATAGCCAATAATACCAGAGAAGAGTGACAAGATAATATCGACCAAATTTCACGTTTATTTTTTTATGTATTGCTATATTCTTACTATGATTTCTAAATGAACCCTACTTTTACCGATTATTGAGGCCACTATTAATTTCTTCCCTGCTCGAGTCCGAACTAAACTCCTTCAGGGTAATAAAATTGAATGTTAACATTATATATATATATATGTATATGTTGTAACGGAACGCCATCATGGCGCTCCGCTACCATAACAAAACCATAATCACCACCCACACATCTAGCCTACGCAAGACGAAAAGAACGCCAGTGGGACTAGGACAACATAACATGAGAATAGGTATACACCGCCAAGCGAAGGTACCCACCCTAAATCAGCATGGCGTCCTATACAGGCCCCACCTAAAGACAAAAATTATTATCAAAACAAACAGAGCTCGCAAGAAGCTCGCACAAGCAGAAGAGGGGCCGGCCCGATCAGCACCAAAGCCCAAGCGTAGTACAACCCGCCCAGTAGGAAGCAGGCGGAACGACACATAACAACAAACGCCTTACACAGCTAGGAAGACATAGCCCGCTTCATCCGTTCAAGCCAACCACACCACACCTACACGATGCGCGGAGAACGCCACGATACGGCGAGATTATAAAAGAATTTGTGGAACTCTAGAGATTCCACAAACTTTCACGAGTAAAACGACAAGGGGATTTCACATGAAACCACCACATGCCCCCACTCAATGATCAAACATTAATAACAAAATAAAGGAACAAAACGAACCTAAACAGTACAACAAACAATTAACAAATCAATACTAGGGCAAGCCCTAACCGGATAGAATACTCTATAACAAAATAACACAAAAACCAGGAAAAGACAGCTAGAAAACACGTGGTAAAACACCAAACTCACAATTATTAAACAAATCTAGCGCAAACCAAATCAGAACATAAACCAGGAAATACATACGAAACATCAGCAAAACCACACATAAAAATAAGTAGCTAAAACATGCATTAAACAATGAAAAGCTCTCAGGAAAAGTTTGAACCTCCTGCGGGTAGCAATTTAACACAGGCCAACAAATTCAACCTCGCTAGAACCGCGGTTCAAACCCAGAGAAGACAAAGCCCGTCTAAATATAGAAATAACGGCATACCGATACACCGCCCCGCACCTCCTTCACCTAGTGATTGAAGGGCGACAAACATCACGTGACATACCCAAAAACACCCCCTCGGGGCCCATCCACTAAACTATATAAACCACGACCGGACAAGCCAAAAGGCTCTTGTTGAAAATCTGTTCTTCAAGACGAAGCGCTGCCCGACAGCCACAATAAATTAATTTTAAACTCAGAATGTAACACAAAAAGCAGGCTTTCGATCAAACGATTCCCCTGCATCGCGCCTTGGCCATCGTTTGACCGAACGCAGCTATCTTGATAAAAACTAACAGTTTGGGAAAATTATTGTCAGGAAAAGTATTCATTCTCTCAATCGGTTCCCTGGCATCGCGTCCTGGCTGTCGGTTGAGTGAACGAATTATATAGGATACACTGCGAGGAAAGGGCTCCACTGCATTGCGCCTTGGCCGCCCCCAATCGCAGCGTTAGGGCACTCTGCATTAACGTGTCCCCACGCATAGCGCCGTGGCTACTCGTCTTCTGTAGAGTGGAGAAGCACGTGTGTCTCCAGGTTTAGGGAGTGGCATCCCGGCTTGTTGCACCACGCGCCACCGATTCGTAGGGTGTACCTGCGTGGGTGGCACCACGGCAGGGCCAGCACCAACTACCTCCTGTGACGAACGAATACCCCAGCCAATTGCATCAATTAAAAAAACCTAATAAGGTGGCTTAATTGAGAGCAACTAAAGGCTCCAGTATCCGGGGTATAGGAAGAGCTAGTTGGTCAAGCTGCGAACCCGGTATCGGTTGCGAACAGCGAGCTATAGAGAGGAACCCAAAACAATAACAAAGACGAGTAGAGATAGGTAGTTGAATTCACACTTCTTCCCCCCTCGCACTACACCCGAGTCCCTACTATACACTCACTGCGTAACCATCGGAAAGGCGTAACCTCACACGGCGGATCACGCGTACGGGCGTCTACCCAAACAATAACACCCTCTAGCACGACAACTAGCTAGATGTCCAATAATTAAAAACAAGGCCGACCAGTACTTCTAACGAAGGTACCAAGGAACGCCCCGTATGAGGACTAAGCCGGCAACGAATAAAGATAGGCCACACACCATACGCCTCACATAGAGACACGCGAAGCTCTGATTCGATCAATCAAATCCTAGAACTTCAAAATTCAAAAATACAAATTCTTTAGATAAATTGAGTGTAAAGCTCCGTGCAAGTGACATCTAATCACTTCACGAATGGTAGAATCAAAACCGAATTGAGACTGGAAATAATTCCATTTACGTAGTTTTAGAACAATGCGTTTAAGCAGACGCGACAACCCATATAGGAAAACAAATTGAGTGTTGAGCTCCGTGCAAGTGGTGTCTAATCACTTCACGAATGGTAGAATCGAACCCGATTTGAGACTGGAAATCATTCCATTTACGTAGTTTTAGAATAATGCATTTAAGCGAACGCGACGACCCATATAGAAAAATAAATTGAGTGTTAAGCTCCGTGCAAGTGGTGTCTAATCACTTCACGAATAATAAAATCAACCCCAAATTTAGACTGGAAATCATTCCATTTACGTAATTTAAGAAAAGTGCGTTTAAGCAAACGCGACAACCCATTTAGAAAAATAAATTGAGTGTTAAGCTCCGTGCAAGTGATCTCTAATCACTTCACGAATGATAAAATCAAAACCCGAATCGAGACTGGAAACTATTCCATTTATTATAGAGTCAAAAAACCCAGACACACCTAGAGGAAGCAATCCCACATGCGTAGCCTGTAGGAAAAATTCTGTAAGCAAACGTGAAGATCGTACAACCAAAAGATCATCCCGCCAACATCCTTCTTACCCTGTCTGAACTAACCAACAATCAAAGTATCAAATAAATTCCGTGCCCTCAGCACCATAAACAAAAGAAAGAATTACCCAATCAGTCAAAGGACCAATGATGAGAGGGTAACAAATTCGCCGGTCTCACGAGGACTAATGCGATACGATAAAAACCTAAACTGAGGTCTCACAAACAACAACAATAAAAAAAAAACAATAACCAAATAAATTGATCACATATCCATAAAAACACAGACATTTCTCACTCCATCCAGCCCAGAGCACGAACCAGTTTCGAGCTAACCCCTTCTTCCACACGATCTCGAGGGAAACCGCTCGAAACAAAATTTAAAACTACGCGATTTCACGCCACCTCCTGAAAAGACGCGCGCAACCGCAGAAGCTAAAAAGTGTGCAAAAATCGCGAAACGTTTCAATGTATATATTATATTCATATTTCGTCACTGAAAAATCGTTACCATGCGGTTTTTTTATTCAAAATTGCCTTGAAAGTTTTTGTGTCCATCCCCAATATATCCCCTCGGCTTCTAATATTAGAAGGATTTCGTATTTTGTTCTGGGATTTTGTATTTACATTCTTAAGATGTTATACTGACATTTTATGAATCAACATTTTTTTCGTTTTATTGAAGCCGATAAAGGTATCTCCGCCCTAAATAATTACCATTTTCAAATATGTAAGACAAATTTTCTGTTAGCAAAATTTAATTTTAAATGTGCATAAGGTTCCTTTAAAAGCAAGCGGCATTCGTGTAACAGGTGGGCTGAAAAGTTCGTAGGCTAACATAGAAAAAATCTTTTTTTTGATAAAATTTGATTTTATTATTCAATATAGTTGCCTTCGAGGGCGATACAACGATTATAGCGGTCATACAATTTTTCGATACGATTTTTACAGTACGATTTGTCTTCAGCCTCAAAATAGGCTTCAGTTTCGGCGATTACCTCTTCATCGGCGCTAAATTTCTTTCCAGCGAGCATTCTCTTGAGGTCTGAGAACAGGAAAAAGTCGCTGGGGCCCAGATCTGGAGAATACGGTGGATGCGGAAGCAATTCGAAGCCCAATTCATGCAATTTTGCCATCGTTTTCATTGATTTGTGACACGGTGCATTGTCTTGATGAAACAGCACTTTTTTCTTCTTCAAATGGGGCCGTTTTTCCGCGATTTCGTCCTTTAAACGCTCCAATAACGTTACGTAATAGTCGCTGTTGATGGTTTTTCCCTTTTCAAGATAGTCGATGAATATTACCAGGTGTATGCATAAGTTTTTTCCGGTTTTTTGGTAAAAAAAAACACGTAATTTTCAAGGGAAATTAATTTTTGTTTTATTCAAAATATTGGCCATCGGCTTCTACACATTTCGCCCATCTTTCAGGTGACTTATGAATACCATGCCAGAAAAATTGCTTGTCTTTTGCGGCAAACCATTCGTCGAGCCATTTTCCAACTTCTACGAAATTGCTGAAGTGCTGCTCTGGGAGCGCGTGCCCCATTGATGCGAAGAGGTGATAGTCAGATGGCGCCAGATCTGGCAAATACGGCGGGTGCGGAAGGATGTCCCATCCAAGCGATTTCAAGGTGTCTTTCACTGCTTTTGCTGTGTGAGACGGCGCATTGTCGTGTAACAAAATCACTTTGCCATGTCTTCTGGCCCATTCCGGTCGTCTTTCGATTAATGCGTGGTTTAAATTAATAATTTGTTGGCGATAGCGTTGTGTATTAACGGTTTTGCCGGGCTTCAAGAGTTCATAATACACAATACAGCTCTGGTCCCACCAGACACAGAGCATGGTCTTCTTGCCGAAGCGATTTGGCCTTGGTGTTGAAGGACCGGCTTCGCCAGGTGAAAGCCACGATTTTTTCCGCTTCGGGTTTTCAAAATAAATCTATTTTTCGTCACGCGTCACAATTCGATGCAAAAATGATTTCCTTTCGTGGCGTTGAAGCAGCACTTCAGAAGTGACTTTGCGATTTTCTATTTGACGTTCATTCAAATCGTGTGGGACCCATTTACCGAGTTTATTGATCTTCCCCATTACTCGTAAACGTCTGCTGATTGTTTCTTGTGACACATGTAATGCTTCTGCTAATTGCCGTTGAGTTTGAGTTGGGTCATCATCCAATAACTCCTGCAATTGCTCGTCTTCGCATTTTTGTGGTCTACCAGAGCGCTCACTGTCTTTCACATTGAAATCACCACTTTTAAATTGTCGAAACCATGTCTCACATGTTCTAATCGATGGAGCGTGTTCACCATATGTTTCTACCAGCAAACGTTGACTTTCAGCAGCCTTTTTCTTTTGATTAAATAAGAAAAACAATGCGTGCCGCAAATGTTCTTTTTCAGGCACAAAACTCGACATGATCACTGAACGATAAAACAAAGACGCTAGTTTTTGGCGGACTTAACTTGTGTGTGTTTGTAGGTTAATGTCAGACGAACAAAATGATGTATGTGTCAAATTAATACGCTGCGTACTTTTCGCTGGCGCCATCTCTTAGTTAAACCGGAAAAAACTTATGCATACTGTAACGGAACGCATTAAGGCGATCCGCTACTATGACTCCCAACCTTCACCACACCCAAACCATCCTACACAAACTAAAATAAGACATAAAATATACCAAAACAAGACAAAACACTCCAGACCGGATCGGAAGAAGATCGACCGGACAAGGAGAATAGGAAGAACTAGTAGGTACACACGCAGAATTACAAATACACACACTAAAAGTAATGGCGTCAATGAGAGGCCTGCCTAGCCAAAGTTCAAGATGGAAAACATAACAGTAGGCGTAACAACAAGAACACACCGGCCTACTAGCAAGCGTAGTAGCCCCCGCCCTACACAATCACCAGACCAAGCCTCAAACATACGGCACAACCCCAAATAGGCCACACTATCCAAAAGGCGAGAATATCGGGAACGCCACGACCCGGCAAACGTAGGAAGGAATTCATGGAACTATCGAGATGCCACGATACATAGAGAAAGATCAACAAAGTAAATCCTCATGAAACGCCGCTACGTACCCCCACTCACAAATTAAACATTAATATTAATAAAACACATAAAACCAACTTATATCGACCAAAAACCAAACGAAAAACATAGAGAAAACCATCCTCACGTAAGAGAACACCAGAAAGTGATAAAAAACATATAAACCCACAAGAAATCAGTCCAAAAACCACCAAGGAAGAGATAATTAACTACAATTAATTATCCTGGGCAATTAGTCATCGACGAAACAGCAGGAAAGCAGCCTACAAAACCGAGAAAGACACATAGGGGCCTGAATCGGGAAAAAACCATAATCAAACCAGAGAAAAATCCAATAAAAACTTTGAACCTACAACAAGTAGGAGAATAACATTAGCCAGCGAATTTCAACCTCGCAGAACCCTCGTTTGAAACCCTAGAGGGACAAAGAGCGGCTAAATATAGAAATTCAAGCAATAACGGGACTCCGACACGTCACCCCGCACCTCTCTCACCTAGTGATTGAAGTGTGGCAAACATCACGTGACCTACCTCAAAACACCCTCCCGGGGTCCATCCGCTAACCTATATAAACCGCGACAGGATAAGCCTCGGGGCTCTTGTCACAACTAATAAGTCAAGACGAAGTGCTGCTCGACAGCACACCTAGTACATAAAATTACACGTAAATTCTCCATGTAACAACGACGTGTTCTTTCGATCAATTCGATTCCCCTGCATTGCGCTTGGCCGTCGTTTGATCGAACGAACCGATTGAAAACAATACTAATAGTTTGGGAAACTCCATGTTAACACTAGTGTTCTTTTCCTCAACCGGTTCCCCTGCATTGCGCTTGGCCGTCGGTTGAGTAAACGAACTCATTAGGATACTCTGTGAGGAGTAAGGCTCCCCTGCACTGCGCTTGGCCGCCCCTACTCACAGCGTCAGGGCACACTCCACTAACGGGTCCCCACGCACGGCGTCGTGGCTATCCGTCTCTTGGAGTGTGAAGAAGCACGAGTGACACAAGGTCAAGGGAGTGGCATCCCGACTGAGTGCACCGCGCATTAGACTCGTAGGGTGTACCTGCGTGGGTGGGACCACGTTAGGGCCAGCACCAGTTACCACCTGCATCTCGCGGATACCTCGGCTGGTCTCAATTAATCGAGAACCCAATCGTACGCCTCTTAATGGCACGAGAAGGTGCTTAAATAATTGCGAATAAAAGCTTCAGTATCCGGGGTCTAGGAAGAGCTAGCTGGTCAAGCTGCGAACCCGGTGTCTCTTGCGAACAGAAAAGCTATAGCTAGGGACCCAAACAATAACAAAGCGAGAAACGATAGGTAGGTAAAATCATCCACACCACACCACCACACTACACTCGCGTCCCTACTATAGAATTCTCGCGCGACCATCAGGAGGGCGGAGCCTCGAGAGGCAAGTCCGCTAACGAACAGCTCGAAACAATAACATTCGAAATAGCACAACACCAGCTAGCGTCCAATGATTAAAATAAGGCGAACCAGTACATCTAATGAAAGTACAATGGAACGCCCCGTATGAGGACCAAGCCTGCGACTAGGCCCCCCCCCCCTTTTCAAATAGAGATACACAAAAATGGCCAACAGGAGTCTGACAACCCTATCCTAATAGAGATCGATTAACATCAAAATTATACCAGATTCAATAAACCTTAAAAACTAACTAAATTGAGTGTTGAGCTCCGTAAAGATGACACCTAATCACTTTGCGAATTATAAATTCAAACCCTGATTAGAACTGGAATCTCATATATTCCACATACGTAGGATAAACAAACACGCGTACTAGCGAGCGCGACCCCTTAAACAACTTGATAAATTGAGTGTTGAGCTCCATAAAGCTGATATCTAATCACTTTATGAATTATAAAGTCAAAAACCGGATTTGAACTGGAATCTTATAAATTCCACATATGTAGGATTAGAAAAATCGCGTACTAGCGAACGCGAACCCCTTAAAACTAGATAAATTGAGTGTTGAGCTCCATAAAGCTGATATCTAATCACTTTATGAATTATAAAGTCAAAACTCTGATTTGAACTGGAATCTTATAAATTCCACATACGTAGGATTAGAAAAATCGCGTACTAGCGAACGCAAACCCCTTAAAACCAGATAAATTGAGTGTTGAGCTCCATAAAGCTGATATCTCATCACTTTATGAATTATAAAGTCAAAACCTGATTATACATGGGATTTCTTAAATTCCACATACGTAGAATAATAAAAATCGCGTACTAAGCAGCCGCGACCCCCTTGAAATTGATAAATTGAGTGTCAAGCTCCGTACCAGTGATGCCTTATCACTGTACGAATATTAGAGTCGAAACCAACAGAATAGGAATTGGAAAAGATTCCTCATAGGTAGACGTTAAGTACCGAATGTAAAGCGAGCGTGAGTAGAGAAGAACAACGAGATCGTTCCACATACCAGCCTCCCTACCTTAAGTTGCACTAACAATCAAACAACAGCTTCTCCAGCAATCACGGGCCTTCCGCCCAGTACAAATAAAGAAAAGAATTACCCAAACAAAAAGAAAAGACCAATGATGAAAGGGTAAACGAAACCGCATGTCTGTCATGGACAAATGCGACGAAAAATAAACCTAAACTGAGGTCTGACCAACAAAAACAATAAAAATTACTAATAACAACCTAGTATTGATTGCAAATCTAAACTTCCACGGATCCTCTCGCTCCCTCCAGCCCAGTGCACGAACTAGTTTCGAGCAAACTGCCTCTCCACACGATCACGGTAGAGATCACTCGAAACAAAACTCAAACTTAACGCGATTTTACACCATAAACGAACCCTCGCGCACCGTAACCGTATAAGAAAGAAGTGTTCAAAATCGCGAAACGTTTCAATACACCTGGTATACCATGCGCATCCCAAAATACTGATGCCATAACCTTGCCAGCCGACTGTTGCGTCTTTCCATGCTTTGGAGTCGGTTCATCCACTCGGCTGACTGTCGATTGGACTCCGGTGTGAAATGATGGAGCCATGTTTCATCCATTGTCACATATCGACGCAAAAATTCGGGTTTATTACGATAGAACAGCTCCAAACACTGCTCAGAATCATCAATTCGTGTTGTTTTTGGCTGATTGTGAGCTCGCGCGGCACCCACTTTGAACAGAACTTTCGCATACCCAAATATTCTTTCACGATTGTGACGTAGTCACGACCTGGAAAGGATAAAGGAAAAAAAGAATAAAATAAAACAAAAATGAATACAAATAAAAGCATTTATTTGTAGAACATATAGAAAATAAGAGAATCACGAAAGGATAAATTCGCAGCAAAGTCCATGCGGGACCGCGAAACAGGCTGAATCCTGTTGAATTCCCTCACTGCCGAAAAACAGCGGGTCAGCGACTGGCTGGCCTCGCTCGAGCAATGAGTGGACGTCGGGGTACGGTGGTGGGGCAATCTGAAACAATAGAAATCACATAAGATATTAGTATAAGAGGAGTTAAAATTAGAGAGTGGGAAAGGATGGCAAAAGTCTATAAGCCAGCTTCAGACAGAGAGACTCTCTTATTCGTTTTCAATTGTCTATAGAGTCAGAGTTCATTGGTGCGCAACCATAAAATCTTTTAAAATATCCAGAAATCCAGTAAAAATCTAAGAATTTTTAAACAGAAAAGGGTGTGAGTCAGCCCTGCTAAATTACTAGAACTTTGACAAAGAAAAGATACATTGCAAATTAGTGGAGGAACAAATATAAAGATTGATAGTAAACAGTATCGGACCGGGTAAAAACAGAAAATATTCTAAAAAGAACAAATTAAGAAGAGGAAGTTAGTGGCATTAAAATAAATAATTAGGGTTTAGCTTAGGAGAATTAAGAAAAGAGTGTAAGAAAATTTAGGTAGAATAATTAGCAATAAGTCAGGATAGTTCATAAGAAGAATTGTCAACGCAGCACAGCGATAAGTTTGAAAGGTGTGGTTGCGGTACCGAGAGGTTGCCGAATTGAAAACTTGGAGAAAGGTAAAGGTGGAACAACACTGAAAAAGAAAATAGAATGACAAACAACCGTTAGAAGAATTATAACATAAAGACTTGAAACAGTAGATTTAAAATACGTGATAAATCACCGCCTCAAGAAAGAAGAGACTCTTGGAGTAAGATTTTGAAAGGAAGCTAGGAAAATTAATTAATAAATAGAATAAGGAGGGCACTAGTAAGCCCGACCCAGGGAAACTTGATTTAGAATTTTAAGATAATTAGAAAAATAATTAGGAGAGAAACAATTTTGTCAGCATTGTCAAGCGCGTCGGATGAGGACGACACCACTCAACAGACATAAAGGATAAGAGAAAGATAAATTAGAAGGCCAACTCACCAAGAGCGAATAATAACAGGAACATCCAGCTCCAACGCCAAAAGATTACTGGAGGAATCCGCCGACTAAATGATAAAAAATTAATAATCACTGGGAAACAGTGATACAGCAACTGTCATTATTCAACACATAGAGAACATCACTCGCGAACCAATAGCACTATTATCACGGGAAGACACGCTGGAAACACACGGGAACGGCACGACTATACCAAACGAAGAGCCCGAACGCGGAACAACACGAAAAACAAAGTATTTTGACTATCTAACAAGAGAACGCGGACACGGACATAGACCCGGCGTCCATATCAGCTGACCGACGCGCCAGCAACAGCAAATTAAGTCAAGCAGACCGCGCATCAGCAGCCTGGCGAGCGAGAGTTCAAGACGGCCAAGCTCGATTCTCCCTAGTTGGGACATCCACCGCTGAGCGCAGAAGTCGAAATCCGATAACACCACGGGTAAAGAAGAGCGCGGAACCTCCAGAGCGATTAAACGCCACAAATAAATTGTACGGCTAAAGGCGCCAAAAAGCCGAACACCACAGAATTCTCTATGAATTATTGAATAAAACCTACTTATACCTCCTATAGAAGTCTATAATTAATTATCTTAGTGTTCGAGCCCGAATTCTTCCCTTCAGAAGACTAAAAAATTAATGTTAACGTGAAAATACCGTTACACGATATGTCCAACACGTTCCTTTGATATCTTTAGGGTCTCAGCTATCTCGAATAACTTCAATTTACGGTTATCCAAAATTATTTTGTGGACTTTTTTGATGTTTTCATCGGTAACAGCCTCTTTGGGGCGTCCACTGCGTGCATCGTCCTCGGTGCTCGTTTCGCCTCGTTTAAATTTAGCAAACCACTTCTCAACGGTTGATTTTCCTGGTGCAGAGTCCAAATAATGTTTATCAAGCCAAGCCTTGGCTTCAACAGTATTTTTCTTCGCCAAAAAGCAATGCTTTATTAACACACGAAATTCCTTTTTATCCATTTTTTTAAACTAACAAAAGTTGCTTCACTCAAAATGCTATATCTCACAAACTAATAGTGCGACAGCTGTTAAATTTATACACGTGTCTTTTGAAGGTTAGGGCTAACTAAAAATCATATGGATTTAATACTAGTAGCGCCATCTATGTGTCAGCCTACTAACTTTTCAGCCCACCTGATATTATAGCAATGCCGATGATGATGTCGTCAACGTGACATCCACAAACAACGCTGATGACGATGAGGATGTAATCCAGTCAAATTCGCAGAAAAAGAGGCCAAATTCACTGTTGATAGCTAGTTGAAAACTGAATGTGGTTTCCGGTAGATATGAGGTGTCTAAGCATCGCCTAACTTTTTTCCCAAAAATTCGCAAGCTTGTAACAATAAACGATGAATAATGGGCCGAAATCAAAGGGTTCTAACGTTTGTCGCGCACGGAAGAAACGTTATTGATCGGATGGGAAAAAAGTTACAATAAAAGTTGAAAGGTAATGAAAAATCCTTCGTTTCGCGGTGGTTGCATGTTGATATATTCATTTGTTGCTCAGAGAGCGAATAAACAGAATCCGAAAACGAGTTTTTTTTTTCGATTGTTAATAATTACTGCTGTAATGCACTTGAACCGTTCCTATTTCGCAAACACAGCTTTCAACCGGATAAAAGCGCTGTCTAAATTCCGTTGGAGAAAAGTTAATAGTTATCGACAAACTAATTTGCAACTAAAAAAGGCGTCCCAACGAACTAAAAGTTCATTTCCCCATTTGTTTACACGCGTCGAGAAATTTTCCAAAAATATATGGATTTTTGAAGACTTGTACTGCAATTTACAATTATTTGCAAATCCATTTTTGTCATTTAAGACCTTTAAAAATGGCGTCGAAAAAACGACGTTTTTCGAAGTTAAAAACAATAGCAGAATTATAATTGCACCGGATCTCGACTAGACGCATTCGAAAGTTATTTCTTTACGAATTCAACAGTCAGGATATTTTTTTTAAATGTGAATTTGGTTCCGACAATTATTTATGCAATTACAAGGTGAAGGCACACCAGTGCGCGCACTGTGAGGTGCGTGGCGGCGTAGGTTCGGACGTTCCGTTGCGCGGCCGAAATAAACTTCAATCGAATTTTTATGTTTTTTTAAAAAAAATCATTTCAGCTAGCTCGTCGAGACATCAACAGACTACATCATCCGTTCTTCGTTTCATTGCTTAATACTCATGAAACTACAAATAATTTTGTTTTTCAACTGCAACTTCGGAACGCTTTCGTTTTTCTCAATAGTAATGAACGTAACACGATGATCAACGTCCCTTTCTTTAATCAAGGTCGGTTCATGTACTATCAGAACATGCATATATATTAATTTCTTGAATGAGCATGTTTATACAGGTTCTTATTATATTATATACTAGATTTAAATAGTAATTTTCCACTTGCAATGGAAAATTTCCATTCACTATCTGGTCAATGTTTTCCGGTCAAGTATTAAAATCACAAGTTCCATCAAATAGTACTATCGATGTGGACGGAGCAGAGCTAAATTGGTGATTCAAGTCTGTATTCGAATCACAAATTTAGGTGGCATCTTTCTATTCCCACCATGATCCGTTTTCAAAAAGGATCCCCGCAGTAATAACTGCAGCAGGTGCGTGGCAACAGCTTATTATTCTAACCATTAGTTTGAGAGAAGAGCTGACAAATAATTAAAGATTCGATTGTTTGAGATCTTTCTGAGATCGATAACACAGGGATCCAGGCGGCGCTGACTCTAACCGGGTTGCGAACTGCCAAAAATATTCCATCATAGAAATTTGGTCAATAACATTGTCGCTTAAGATTTATCACTGTAATATATCTCAAGTTCTGGTGATCTGCGATGATTTTCAATTACACTGATTTGAAATGTGCGTGATTTGATAATGAATGTAACACACTACACTACTGAGTAGGTAAAATATGAGTGGAGCTAATGAATAGAAAAGTGAGATGACGCGTGAATATCTAGCGCGAACGACTCGAATGAGAACAACAGCTACATCCGTCGACCACGAGGCAGAGTATCAAGAGGGCGGACGTGCGTCACTGTTTGCGTGAGTTATGATTCGCCGCCAGCGATGGAAAGTGAGTCCTGTGAGTGGTCTTGCCGCTGGGACCACGCTAGGAGCGTTGGCCGCTTGAGTAAGCTTCGATCGAGGATGCGAGCTGATGGGCGATGCGTTTGAGTGTGCTAGGTCGATAAAACGATATAGTATGCCTGTGAGCTATACCACATGACGCAAGGCGTCATATGGTTGTAAGTGTAGTGCGTGCACGAATTGAGTGTGTGCGTGATAGGTGCGAAAATTGAACAGCGCGATACCGTAATAATAGTTCAATTGAAACAGTACAAAGTTATCGAACTGTTGCATATGAGTACTCAACCTTTCTATCTGTAATTTACGTGTACGTTTTGAACACACAATAATGTATATTCTTTTACGCATTCATAAGTAACTAAATTATTCTGTAATATACTTGCATGTTCGACCATTTATAGTTGAGGGAAGGATAAAATTATTTACTATCTATGTCGCATGACTTTTCAATAGTTCGATTCTCATGATGTTTATTCAAATTCTCAAATCAATTCTTCACTCAGAAAATTAGCTAAATTAAACAAGTTCCTCATGCTTATTTATTTATTAAACAGCATTAACCATGGGAGAGCAAAAGTCTGCAGCAAGAGGGAGCGTGGGTGCGGCATCAATGGAAGATAAAGTAGTGTCCGACAACGCCTGTATTCTGCGCGATCAACCAGATGCTGATTCCAAAGTCGGAAATGTATAAAAAATATTCCTTCTCAACATGTTATTCATGTTATTGATGGAGGATTTCTTCTACATAGAGTTCCCTGGAGTAGTAATAGTTTAACAAATAACATTTTGCGATAATACGTAAGTTATGTAAAATCAGCCTATACCGAAAATAGTTTCATAATACGAGGGTCGATCAATAAATAGTCGGCTTGGTAAAGAAAATCGCGTTTTTTGGACAAAATACTTTTTATTTCTCAACATAATTTCCTTTTAGCTCGATACACTTATTCCAACGATTTTCCAATTTTTTGATGCCCTCCAAATAATACGATTTCAGATGGTCCTCAAAATAGGTCTCTGTTTCGGCGATGAGGTCATCTCTGGAACCAAATCTCTTTCCGCCAAGCCATTTTTTCAGGTTTGGAAACAGAAAGTAGTCGGAGGGAGCCAAATCTGGAGAATACGGTGGATGCGAAAGCAATTCGTATTTAAATTCATGAATTTCGGCCATCAGCTACACGTTCTCTTTTATGGTCGACAGTGAGCAAACGCGGCACCCATCTTGTGGATAACTTTTTCATACCCAACTGATCACTCAGGATTGAAATCACTGAGCCATATGATATGCCTGTGGCCTCAGCAATCTCATGCACTTTTAGTCTCCGATCATTTAACACCATATCGTGGACTTTTTCAATTGTTTCTGGTATGACGACCTCATTTAAACGACCTGGACGTTCATCGTCAACAATGCTCGTACGACCGCGTTTAAATTCAGCTGTGCAATATTTAATGGTTAATAACAAAGTTGCAAGGTCCATATAAACTTCGTCTAGCTCCGCTTTGATTTTATTGTTCGTTTTTTTTTTTCAAATACAAAAATCGAATCACTGCACGATACTCAATTTTTTCCATTTTTGTAAAAACACAAAAGTTGTTTGTCTTTCGACGCTGTCAAACGCAAACTAAACATCGCAGCGAGCTGAAACTTTGACAACAGTCATGTGAAGGATGGCACTACTAAACGTCGCTATTGATTTCTTTCCTCGACCAACAGATGACTCAAGGCCGACTATTTATTGATCGACCCTCGTATTTGACGGCTATTCAGATCTCGCAACATCTATCTGTACAAGAAAGTGCTGAACGTTCACTAAGGAAACTCAAAAATATTGGCCAAGAAATAAACTTTGAGAGGACTACAAAAATAACTTTCTGTCAAGAAAAGTTTCTATCAAATGATAAGAACAAGGTACGATTAATCACTGCACTAAGTAAAGAACTTACTTTGTCAGGATTTCGAACGAAAATTGCTGAAGAAGATGCAAATTCCTTGATAATAAAGACAGCAATGGAAAATGCTTCGAGAATTCTAAATGTAGTCGTAGTCGGGGAAGATATTGATTTCCTGATTTTGTTGACCCAATTGTCAAACTCGAATGATAACATATTCTTTCTGAAACTGGGAAAACAAAAAAATCCCGCGAAGAAGTACACACTTGATATATTGCATATATTTACAGGCTGTGATACAACCTCCTGCTACTTTCATCAAGGAGAAAAAGTATCACAAAAACATTCCTTGTAAATCCGGAATTGAAAGCATGTGCGGAAATGTTTTGCTAGTGTGACGCAGACCCTGACAAAGTAGCTACTGGTGGAAGTAAAATCATTTCTTGTTTGTATGGCGGTAGTACAGGGGGTAATTTTGATGAATTACATTTTTTTTATTTCCAAAAATCTACGAGTAAAAAATTGTTCAAATTGGAAAGCTTTTCGTCAACAGAAGCTGCTGAAAAACAGCACGTATTTCGCACACTTTCAACTCCAATTATGGTTAGGAAACATAAAAGACGCGACGCAATGGGGATGAAAGAGAACTGATACTGGTTTACAACCTATTTATTCCACCGAAAAGTTAGTGCCTGACGATAAATTAGAAAATTTAGTTGCCGATGACAACTAGATGTAAAAAAGCAGCTTGCGAATGTAGGAAAAATGGCTTACGCTGCACGAATCTTTGTTTTAGTTGCCATGGCGAACCTTGTAAAAATATTGAAACAATAGCGGTTGAGATTCTGGATGTCAATGAGGAGATAGAGAATAAAAACGAAGTTGTATTGAATGATGCGGAGATAACGGAACAAGAGATCGAATTTGGAGAAGAATGAGAAAAGTCTATGATTGATACCGAGGATGGTGATGAAAGTGACGTGAGCGAAACTGCTAACGTTATTACAAATAAGCGATCTAGATTATGAGCAACATAAGCGATTACGTTACTGCATATAAGCGACCTAGATTGTAAGTGACATAAACACGAATGTTAACATTTTTTACGGTAGAGATGTGTATATATTTATCTTTGTGTAATAAAATATGTGAATTGAAGAGTTATTACTATTCATTGCCTTTTCCATGATAATTTCATTTTTAAATAGGTGACTGTTTGAGAAATCCATCTGGTGTAACTTGACAGATCTTGAATCTGCGAATATATTGGAAAAATATGAGACTTCACTCACGACGGGGTGATTAATAAACCAGACACAATTGTTTTTATCTTGAGAAAGTGGTTTATTTACACCTTCCGCACTTCAATTACAAAATTAGGTTAAATTTAGAAAAATAAAAATGATATAAAAATAAATACATCAAAAAATCAGAGAATTGAAAAATGTATAAATAAATAAATTGAATTGACTGTAGCTTGAGAGACCAGCACACAATTATGCTAATTGTGCTGTCTTTTATTACATGAGGACCAGCACACAATTAATATAATTGTGTGCTATGTGCGCTTGAGAGCGAGCATGACGCAGCCAGTGCTGCGGAGCATGCCACGGAGTGAGAAATATGAGTGTGTAAAAAATCTGACTTATTCTCAGTAAATTCTCTATAAAGTTATATGAGAAAATACAGGGTATAAGTAAGAGCACTTGCAGTTGTACTGCTTGAGTGCTGTGACTGAATGTGAGAACAGCTACGCAGTCAGCACTGCGTAGCACAATACAACATAGACTGAGGATGCACAAATGAGTAGAAATATTCACAGTATTTTCCCAGCAGGTTTACTGGGGGAAAATACAATGAATAGAAAGCACATGCGCACTTATATTAATCGAGCAGGCAAAATGTAGTGATGAAAATTGTGGTACAGCCAATGCTGCAGAGCACGCCAAAGTGTGAGACCTTTATGTTGATGTACCGACTTATTTTCTACTCCTCATTGATCTACTCCGACATTGAATTGCACTGAATTATGACGGTGTACTCTTACCGTATTTTTGAGTCCTGTTGAGCTTGAAAATGCTGAGAAAATCCGGTGAGCTGGTGAAAAATCCGAGAGTGTACCGAGGATGTGTGCGCTATCCAGGCGGTCTTTCACAGAAGTGTCAAAATATCCAATATGGCTGCGGAATATGAAAGCGTCGTTTGGCGCTGAAGTCAATTAAGAGAGATAGCCGGTGAGCGAAGCCGAAGTCAAGCGAGAGAGACATCCTCTCGCTCAACGCGGCATGCCTACGCGGCATGCCTCGGCTATCTCCGCCCGACCGAACTCTGCGTGCTTGAGCACAGCAACAGGTCGACGCACGGCGAATATCGATCGCCGTGCGCCAGCTGATTATCCAACACACACATATACTTACAATTACTCGGGTGTCGTAGTTCGACGAATTATTGTCCTTAATAGTATCACACCAAGAGTAGTTTATAATACGCGGGGGACTAAAATGCGACGCACCCTACTCGCGGCAGCTTATATCGACTCGCGGTATGGTAGCACCCAGTCAAAACTGTGTAAAAAATTATATACGATATGGACGTTTTCTAACACAGAAGAAGACACCTCCCGACTTTAACTAAAATAACATCGGAAGTTATTCCATTATTTTTAGATTTAATTTCATATGAAAACTTAAAACTTTTTAAAACGTTTTTCACACAGCGTATTTTAATTAGATGCAATTCTTCCTCATTGTCACTATTAGTAACATAACTTCGAATCCAGTAACGACATTTATTTGAGGATCACCATTTCTTTTGCTGCGCATGCCCGGATCGCTCACGGTAAATGAACGTCGGCAGGCTCTCAGATCGGTTGCTGAGCGGCAGCACCTCACAGGAGTACATCAAGCGTGGGGTTGGCATTACACGCACGCGCACCTCCACCAGCGTTGGTGGCAACGGCTAACTCAAGACGCCGTCATTTTACTTGTGCCGTAAAAAACTTACACGAGTTACCGTTACACGGTAACTCGTGTAACAACTGCCTTATATCGCGTACGTTCCGCTCATCTGATTAATCGTCTGCTCATCAAGTGTATTCATCGGTCACATGAAAAGGCTAGTGTAAAAGCGAACATCCGATTTAAGTAAAACGCTACAAAGGACTTTGTGCTACTCATCAGTGCATTAACATATCTGGGCTCAACTCATGTTGTGTCGTGTTCGCGCGTTGCCAGTATAACCGCATAGCGTTTGCGCATCCGCACGCATCGCACTTTTAGCTCACCAAAGTTACTCACCAGTTAATATAATCGAGTGTTGATTCAGTTCTGCTCACTTTATAAACAGTGATTTTTTGCATATTGACAATTCACTTAATAGTTTTCTACCTCATATTTTCAGTGTTTTGTTGTTGCGTACAATAAACGTCTTATTTTGTATACCACCTGTATATCACGACTAATTTTATTTTGCAACCATATTATAGTCCACTAAACTTTCGACATTCTCCAACAACATTTTTAAACTAAAAATGAAATTTCGAAATTAATAACCAAATTCTGAATGTATTAACAAAATATTGCTTGCAGACGGCAGAAAGCTTGAAGATTAAGGGTCTGGCGGAGATGCACACGGCCTCGTTGACAAAGTGGCCAAGCGGGAGCAGTGAACCTGGCGGGGGAGATCGCGGTGAGTCATGTTCGCCGACTCCTTCGCCTCTATCTCCATCTTTCCGCAGGAAGCGTTTAAGAAAGATATCGACTGGCTCCATGTCTGCGAGTTCGGCTGACAAACCAGAAGAAATGAACGAAATCACGCTAGTTGCCACGAATATCGTAAAACCCGAGCCACATATTGTATCACAAGAGGGTGGTGATAATCTCAGACGTCCCATGAATACAGCTACAGAATCGCAAGGCAGTATTGACGAGGATCAAATATCGATCGTAAGTGTCTTCTTTTTCAATAGTGTTTCGAATTTTTACATTTTATTTGCATAGTTTAATTCGAAAACTCCGCCATCATTGCTCGCCTTGATCGACAACCCTCCACTACCATCATTGTACATTTCTCTGCTGATCGTTTGCTTCCTCGTCCTATCATGCTTTGTTAGGCCGAGCGATCGCCTTTTGTTTTTCTCGCGACAGTCTATTGTTTTCCGCATCTAAGCGTCTTTCATTTACCCTCCGATCGTATTGTTTCCCCTCCAAATCCTTCTTTGATCCCCCCCCCCTTATGCAGATTGAATTTCTTTGCGGAGCTATTATTCGGTTTTTCTCCGACAGGTTCCTTTCATGGCTTATGCTGCCAAAATGGTGACAGTTGGGGCAAAAATGAATAGGACCAATCTTGTAGAGCACAACATTTTTCGAAAAAAAGCTCATAAATGTTCGATTTGCACGAAAACTTCAAAAAGTCATCGATTTTTTAATTGTAATAGAACATCCGAAAAAAGAGATTTCATGTCACAACAAATTTTTTCTCGCAATTTCAATTTTTGGCGTTATTCGTTATTCTTTTTTCCCCTATTTAACGACTATTCGTAAATTAAGCGTAACTTTTGCCCTAATGGCCACAGAACGTGCAAACTTTTGAAATCTCTTCATCTTTTGATGCTCTTAAAATACAATCTCTTGACATGTTATATATGCAACCGCAGCGCCGTTATTTGCAAGTAAACAAACGAGGTTATGTTTCGGGCCGCTTTCAACAATATACAATTCTTTTTTTTTTGAAATTTTTTTGTTTGCAAATTTAACAGTTCTGTTTGAAGAGTATCTCGGAACTTTTTGTTTTCTCTCAATGCGGCTATTGTTGTTAAATTGTTATTAAAAATTAGAACAAATGAATATTTTCTAACTTTAATTCAATACGAATTTTCCTTTTATTTTTCTCTTTGCAAACTCCGCTATTTAAAAAATTTAAAAAAAAATGTTATGTAAAAATTGATTTTTGCAATAACAATAAATGTTTATAACAATTTTTACACAGAGTTGAAATAAGTTTCTAAACGATTTTTTTCGCGCTACAAGATGATATTTTTCAAAAAAATGTATTACGGCTATTTATACAATTTGTTAATAACAATTTTGTTATAAAAATTGTTCAATGAACATTTCTTTGTTCTTGTATTATTACCAAATTTATAAAAAAAAGTAGCGAAATCTCTAAAGGCGAAGCGTGATAGATGGACCATGTCTTTATCTCTGCCACTCGTCCAAGCTCATTCACGTCTTCTATTCAGCTGGCAACTGGAACATATTTGCACGGAAAGTCTGGTTTAAAACTTGTGATGGATGTATTATTCAGATTGGGACTTTCTATGTCATATATAGGAAGTAATACTGTAAACATGAATTTACAGTATTACTCCAAAATCATGATTATCATCTGAAACTCGGGTTAATAAATATTCCAGTATGCCCTCAGCTAAAACATAGGCATTACAAGGAACGATCGACATTACACCTCTTGACTCATAAAAATTAGGGCTGAAAAGTATCACGTTTGTCGATGCCTTACAATTGAATCTCGGCGAACGCATACCTCATGGAGCTTTCATATGGGCAAAAATTTCGAGATAGACGGTCTACCTAGCTGGAGGGGATACATGGAAACAGTTATACCTGCGATGCCAAATCAAGTGTTTCGCGTGGTTTGTTCTCCATTCATTACACAGCCACCTTCTAATCCTGAAACTGTCGATTCAACTCGGTACTATGCAGTGCAACAATGTGAAAAAGCGAAACAGAAAATGGTTTTTGTGACCTTCAGCCAGCCCTTATATATCAAGGCACGGGAAATTGTCAGAGATACGGATAACGTCGAATTGAGAAATGTTCGCGTAAGATTAGGTGGATTTCACTTGCTCATGTCAGTCTTTAGTCATTGGAAACGTCATGGAAGGAAGCGGTATTCAAGAATATTGGTCAACTGTATATGTAAGAATTATGGTGGAAAAAATATTGGCCGGTCATTCTTTTTCTCAAGTGTTGAGAGCTCATTTTTAACGTACACTGTCCTGGCGATAATTGTTGCAGAAACCGTCGAAGGCATCAAGAAAAATTATCGCCTTTACATGACTCAACTATTCGAAACGTTTACGTCTAATCCGCCTCTGTTGGAAGAATTGAATAAGGTTAATCAATTGACCAATTTAACTCAACGATTCATCGACGCTCTGGACGTATTGAACTCAAACGGACCAACTGCTAATCTATGGGTATAATATGTCGAGTGTATTACCATCGTTATGAAGTTTGTCAAATCTGAGTGTTTGGGAGATTGGAATGTTCACCTCCAAACAGCGTGAGAAAGGCTATCTCTGGTATGACTGAGCTCAAAAGGTCGATGGATCCTTTGAAATTCCACAAATTTTCGATGACGAAATATTGAAAAATTGCAAATTTGTTGTTGACGGAGGATATCTTTTGTACAAGGTATTATGGGATTGTGGCAAAACTTACGAGAAAATTTGCCATAAATATGAGATGTTTATCAAAAAACACTTAACTGCAAACACAAACATCGTTTTCGATGGGTATTCAGATAAAAACGTTGGCGTGAAGTCATACGAAAGATATAGAAGGTCGACAAAGAATGTTGGAGTACAAATAAACTTTACTTCGGATATGTTTGCGACAATAAATGAAATGAAATTCGCCACCACACTAACATCGTCGTTGTTGGAACGAATGTCGA
Organism: Cylloceria caligata; assembly: GCA_963942595.1. Classification (NCBI taxonomy): domain Eukaryota; kingdom Metazoa; phylum Arthropoda; class Insecta; order Hymenoptera; family Ichneumonidae; genus Cylloceria; species Cylloceria caligata. The sequence continues at coordinate 56,984,191 of OZ012706.1, read as the reverse complement.
TATTATGGTCTTACTGATAGGGTTGACGCCGGAAGAAAAAATGCCTACTTTTTGATAGAGTTCTGTTAAAAGACAAAAGAAAAATATATGCTTAGATATCGAATTTTTTTTATAACGTATTATTCGATGATACGAACTTGGTATTTATACAAGAACAACGAAAAAATGTTTCGTTGATATTTATTAACAAATTGTATAAAGAGCGGCAATATTTTTTGTTCAAAACACCATCTTGTAGCGCTGAAAAAATCGTTGGGAAACTCGATTCAAGCTCGTGAAAAAATTATTATAAACATTTATTGTTATCGCAAAACATTTTTTTTTTATTTTTCAAATGGTGGAATTTGCAAAGGGAAAAATAAAAGAAAAAATTGCATTGAATCAAAGTTAACAAAAATTACTATCTTTCAATTGTTAATAACAATTTAACAAGAATAGCCGCGCTGAGAGGAAACAAACATTCTGAGACACTCTTCAAACAGAATTGTTATATTTGCAAACAAAAAAAATTAAAAACAAAATAATTGTTTATTGTTGAAAATGGCCCGAAATATAATCTCGTTTGTTTACTTGCACCTAACGCTGTGGTTGCATATATGGCGACATGTCAAAACATTGTATTTTCAGAGCATCAAAAGACGAAGAGATTCCAAAAGTTTGCACGTTTTGCGACCATTATGGCAAAAGTTACACCCGATTTACGAAAAAAAGCTAAATTAGGGAAAAAATTAGCAACAAAGGACGCCCCAAATTGAAACTGCGAGAAAAACATTTTTTGTGACATGAAATCTCTTCTTTCGATTGTTCTATTGAATACAAAAAAAGTCGGTGGATTTTTTCGTACAAATTAACATAGGGAAACTGAATTTAGCAACTAATGTGGGTTTTTGGAGTTTTCGTGCGAATCGAGAATTTTTTAGCCTTTTTTCGGGTTGCTCTCACAGCTAAACTATAATAGATAGAAAAAGGTGCCTCCACTGACTTCTTTATAGAACATCTTGTACTCTACAAGATTGATCCTATATATTTTTGCCCTAACTGTCACCATTTTGGCAGCGTAAGCCACGAAAGTATCAAAATCGGGGGAAATCGTGATTTTTTAACGATTTTTATTTTATTTTTTGCAAAAATGTCTGGTGCTACAATCCCAACAACTCAGGTCCGTATTGTGTATATCGTCCCGAACATTTGCCAAATTTTGTCACTTGGTGCTTAATTAGTGGAATTTCAGGCCTCTTTTGGTATCTATTTAACTGGTCTCTGATTTTGTGTTTTGTTCACCTTCTCGATCATCTTTTGTTTCCCCCATGATCGTATTTTCTAGGGGTTTCTTTACAATTAAGTGATCGACCCTTGAATTTAGGTTCTTCGTGTTCTTATGGGTTTTCAGGTTATTTAAACCATAGAATGACAGAATTCAAATGGTTCGGTTTACATGAGACAGCCGGTATTAGATTCCCCTCACCGATTCGTGTACTCGACGCCGCGATATTTTATTCCAGTTTTCATTCAACTAGGCTCCAGGTTAAAAGTGGACACCGGACAAAAAGGGAACGGTGCGAAGATGCTTTTCCTATATTCCAAAAGACGTACTTATTCGGGAATTCTCGTAAGTCTAACAAGGGGATCTCCACGTACGTGGAACACTGATTCGGACCAATTTTTTTTTACATGTAGGTTGCACCCAGGGGTGAAATAGGTGCAAGTAATAGGACCCGCTTCTCAGCCGTTTTCGAGATATAAAATATTTAAAATTTCCGAGCGTCTATATACTCTCTATATACTCTCTGAGTTAAATCATTTTCAACAAAAGCGCGTAGCGTAGTCGGCAACGTCTCCGCTCCGTAAGCGCTGGATCGCCGGATCGAATCCCGGCGCAGACTTTTTTTATTAAAAATTATTATTATTATTATTTAATCATTTTTACGGCAACTACTGTGCGATAATATTAATATTTCCATAGAGGAATGAATAAATATTTTTTATTGTGGATCATTTTGGTGTTATAAGGAAAAACGAGCAGCTTTTTTATTTATTTATTTTTTTGGTTGAAAGGTAGGGAAAGAATTGTGACAAATGGATACATGAGTTTAGAAGAATAACCAATCTTTTTATTAACTTTTCACTGGTTATCGCAACTACAAGAACTAGGGTGGGACTGATCATAAGAACATGGAAAACAATAATTATGTCGGCATCGGGCGCACGTAATAAATGCTCATCGGTGAAAATCTCGTCATATAATAATGGATTCGTCTGGCCGCCCCAGGAATCAATGAGCAACTGCGATTATATTAATATTTCCGTAAAAGAATGAATAATTAATTAATTAATTAATTAACCTGTTAACCGGGGAATTATATTATATTTCAAGTATATTTGACGTATTTGTATGTCCCGCCCGGTTAACAGGTTACTAAATTAATAAATGAACAAATTATATGACGACAGGAGATCTTTCCTAAACGTTAACGAGGTTTGCTTCGCGATTGACGTCTTGAAAAATCCTTGTGGATGCGGAAACTCGGCATTTATTACGTGCGCCCGATGCCGAAATAATTATTGTTTTCCATGTTTTTATGATCAGTACCACCCTAGCCAATGAAACCACGATAACCAATGAAAAGTTAATGAAAAGATTGGTTATTCTTTTAAACTCGTGTATCCATTTGTCACAATTCTTTCCCTACCTTTCAACCAAAAAATAAATAAATAAAAAAGCTGCTCGTTTTTCCTTATAACACCAAAATGATCTACAATAAAAAATATTTATTCATTCCTTTATGGAAATATTAATATTATCGCATAGTAGTTGCCGTAGAAATGATTAAATAATAATAACAATAATTTTTTATAAAAAAAGTCTGCGCCGGGATTCGATCCGGCGATCCAGCGCTTACGGAGCGGAGACGTTGCCGACTACGCTACGCGCTTTTGTTGAAAATGATTTAACTTAGAGAGTATATAGAGAGTATATAGACGCTCGGAAATTTTAAATATTTTATATCTCGAAAACGGCTGAGAAGCGGGTCCTATTACTTGCACCTATTTCACCCCTAGGTGCAACCTACCTGTAAAAAAAATTAGGTCGAAATCGGTGTTCCACGTAACTGGAGGTTCTCTTGTAAGTATTATTTTTAGGAAAGGATATCTGTTCTTGTACAGAAAATTTCTATGGGAGACCTATAATATAGAGAGATACAGTGTTGGCTGTGTCTTGTTAGCCGAAAATTCGAATTGTGTAGCACTCACTCCCAAGAAGGCTTCTATTGGCTACAACAAGTTGGAATTAAGTTTGAATTCGATCAAATAAGGTTAGCCTATGCCGCGTTACACTTGAAGATTAACATTGGTTTTGAGTAAGGAAAAACGAACTTTTCAGTCTTTTGCATGTAACGAAATATTTGGATACGTCAACCGTTTATAGAGTTCCGTCAACCGATTTAACGGTTGATACGATCGAATATTTCGTTGTTCCAACAAAAAATTGCTCCCCCGCCCGTCAAAGCTAATTTGGTAAAATCAACAAAATAAAATGTTATTCGTATAACGAAGATTATTACATATTGGAATAAGAGGGAAACAATTTTCATTCGTCATAAATGTAGAGATAATTTTTATTTTTAACGCTTTTCTCATTTTTACGTTTCATCTTTCTTTCTCGAATAAAATATTAAAATATCATTGGACAATGCATTTATTAGTATTTAAATGTAAGTACTAGGTGTGACAATTAAAATAAAGTTTTAAGTTACAGATTTTTAGAAAATGTAAATAATCTTTTCGGTGTACTAAATGCTTGGGACCAGAGCAAGTAGCCCTTCGATTGGTGCAGTCGTTTAGCGAATTACCTTCATGCCACGTTCTCCCAGCCCAGTTTCCCAGTTCTCTCCTCTGATAGGTGAGCTGATCGGATCCCAAGTCCTATATAGTAGCTACTGAGCGGGCTCCTCTCTTGTGCATACACCGAATGTAAGTGCAACAGTACAATGGCATTTTGTCATAATCGACGTAAAAAATCTACCTCATCAATAGTGATACGAACCAAATTGTTCGTACTAACATAGGTTGCCATCCACACCAAAAGGTTTGTGTTTTTTGGTGACAGATCCATCTACCCACAGAAGGTACAAAACATTTGCGTACCAAAATTGGAATCACTTTATTCCAAATTCAAAGACTTCAACAGAGCTGAATGAAAAGAAGAGAATAAAAAATTTAAAAATTTTGCTTGCACATAGAGCGATGAGGGATATGCCCTTATGGAAACAACGCATCTAGGACGAACTGTCAAGCTGTAAGAGAAGAAAGTGATTTTTAAAAATTGGAGCTGTCTCGTACAGTACAGAGTGGAAAAAAATGATTGGTCACCACTTCGCCAAATGATTCTCCAGCTTGAGATCGGTGAAGATCTATCAAACCTTATACCCGCAAAATTGACCTGGACCCTGAAATCGAGGGTCAAATTTTTTATTGACTTAAAAAATTTTACTCGTTAAGAAGAACAACAGTTTGTAAAGGACCATGATCAAAAATGCGATCTTCTACGTGAAAAAACAGCTTACAGATGAAAAGAAATCGACAAAATTATTTTTATCTAAGTATTCTTTAAACGAACTCAGAATAAATGATATAATCATTAAAAAAAGCTTTCCTTCGCTTAACCGGAAACTTGTATTCGGAACAATCAAGAAAAGTCACAGTTGCCCGACCCTGATCGCGGGGAGGTGCATGGATAGGCGGATGATGGGTGGATTTTTAATATTCTGGTTCCATGTTCCAGAGCCGTGTTTAGGGGGTGCGTGCGTGTGTGCGGAGTTCAGGTCTCTACGGTTCGTTATTCCCGCAGTAATTAATGACTCCAAACCCTTTTCTGACACTCTGTCTCTGTCTCTCTCTTATGTGTGTGTGTTACCAACACTTTGCAGAGTAGTGCTTCAATCCTGGTTTACGTTGTTGTGTTGACGACGGCGATGTTGACCCGCGACCCAAATAATTGCACCATTTGCTTTCATCGCCTTCAAGAACCGAGCTTGGACTACCGTTTTAACATGTCATCCTCCATTGCGCAAGCGCGCCCGTAGCTTTTCCTCTAAATTTATCTTAACAAGGTCGAGAAGGTCTCCCTTCCTCATTAGCCTTGCTACGCCCTCGTCTATCTGCCGTCGCAGATCAGCTACTGTCCTCATTGTTCTACCAGATCGGTAAATAATCGCTTTCAAAGCTCCCCAAAAGAACAAATCTAATGGATCGAGATCCGGAGAGCGTTGGGGGAGGGAGGTATAAGTGTGGTGCAGGACGTCGTCCTATTCATCGGGTACCGTAAATGTCAATGAGGAAAGCGTGGACTCGGAGACCCCAGTGTGCTGGTGCCCCATCGCGCATAAAATAAATACTGTTTCGCCGTTCTCGAGGAATTATTTGGCGTAGCCGGGGTATAAGGTCGTGTCGCAGAAACTCAAGATAATTTGTCGTATTCAACCGGAATGAAAAATAGACAGGGGCAAGGAACTCATTCTCGATTATTCCTGCCCAGACGTTAATGGTAAAATGGCCCTGGCACACCCACTGCATCATAGCATGTGGATTTCGTTCGGCCCGGATACGAAGGTTCTGCCTATTTATTATTCCAATAGTGGAAAAGCTTGCTTTGTCTGTAAATAAACTGTTTTCAAGAAATTGATGGTTCCTACCTAGTATTTGCCGCATCCATAGGCGAAAATTTGCTCGACCTTCGCGATCTCCAGGATTCAATGCCTGCACGTATTGAACACGATAGGGTCTTAAACCTCACTGTTGTATGCGATGTTCCTACGCGAGCCCATGACCGGAAAAGCCTGATCAGGACGACTTGAAGTCCAACGAGCTATCTATCACCAGGCTGGCCGCCCTCGTGTCTATTGGAGAATTGAAGAACGCGCTATCGCGCTTGCACGGACGTTTCCGACATGGGCTTGCGTTGGACAGCCGCTCGCGTAGGAACATCACATACGACAGTGAAATTCATAACCCGAGAAGAAAGTTTAAGACCCAATCGTGTTTAATAAGTGCAAGCATTGAATCCTGGAAAACGCCAAGCTCGAGCAAATTTTTGCCGATAGATGCTGCGTAGACAGGATAGGAACCCTCGATTTTTTTAAAACATCATATTTAGACGCAGCAAACTTTACCAATACTGGAATAATAAATAAGAAGTACCTTCGTATCTGAACAGAACGAAATCCACATGCTATGATACTGCGGCGGTGCTAGGGTCGTTTTACCATTAAGGTTTATGCAGGAATAATCGGGAATGAATTCGTTGCCCCTGTCTATCTTCCATTGCGGTTAAATACCGCAAATTATCTTGAGTTGCTGCGACACGACCTATGCCCCGTCTACGCCAAATAATTCCTTGAGATCGCCGAAACAGCATTTATTTTATGCACGATGAGACACGAGCATACTCAGATTTCCAGGTTCGCGTTTTCCGCAAAGACATTTTCGGTACCCGATGAACTTATGACACACGCACAGTCAGCAGAGAGGGTTCGGAATCATTAATTACTGCGGGAATGATGAACCGTAGAGATCTGATCTCTGCTGACACGCACGCGCGCGCACCTACACTCACACGACTCTGGAAGATGGAACGAGAATATAAAAAAATTTTCTCGATTCTTTTCAATAAAAGTTTTCGGCTCAGTGATGAAAAGTTTTTTTAATGATTGTATCATTAATTCTGAGCCCATTTAAACAATATTTTTAAAAAAATAATTTTTTCGTTTTTTTCCGCCTTTAAGCTGTTTTTTCACGTAGAAGATCGAGTTTTTGACCTATCGTCCCTTCCAGATTTTTGTTCCTCTTGACGAGTAGAATTTCGCGGCTACAAGTACTGATAGATCTTCACCGATCTCGAGCTGGAGAATCATCTTGCGAAGTGGCGACCAATCATTTTTTCCACTGTTACGCCGGTACCGCGTAATTGGATAACTCGGTAATCGGTATAATCTTAAAAAGTTATTGTTTTGGGATCGTTTGCCGATTAAGAGATGGAACTCGAGTAATTCGTGTAAACGTGAATTTATGTAAAATGGAAGTGTTTATTATAGGCAACAGTAACGTTCCGTTGTCTATTTAAAAGTCAATAAAAGTATAATACAATAAATCGTGGTTTCGAGCCCATACGAGGAACCAAACTCTCGTGTTTGAATCTACTAATAGAATGATTCCGGCAAAGGCTATTATTCACCCCTTTGATGGAAATCGAGTCGAAATGAATCTCACAATCAACGTTACTTGCAAATTCCAGCAAGTCGTAGCTCGAGCTCGTAGCGGTCATTGCTCGCAGCTCGTTGCTTACGTTTGCACATTTTTTCTACTTCGATGAGTGGCCTCACGCGAAGAAGGAACGATGGCGAAATAATGTACAATTCATTATTTCGCGGCACAACACCACCATTTACAATGTTGACATTATATGGTTACGTTTTTTTAAATTGCCATAACATAGCCTAACTTTTGGTGTCAATTTCAGGTGAAGTTTTTGAGCTGCGGTACCCTTAAGTAACATGTTCCTAGCGTTCGCAATCACCGCTGATCACTGATGACGAATTCGGTCCACCTGAAGCAAAAAATAAAGTTTCCGAGGAATTCATTAGTCCAAAGCTTCGTGTGGCCTTCGGCCGGTGTGAAATCAGTGATAGGGATGTGCACTACATTTTATATGTGACTGCTGAAGCTCTGGGATAGAGTTCAGAGAAATTCGTTATAATGCGCTTATCAACCCATCGCGTTCATAACGGTTTTTGCGAAGAGACTGCCGCCAAAATTCAAGAAAAATTCCAATTAGCTGAACTCAACACGGTTACTGTTTATTACAGTGCAAAGATGTTTTCAGTTCTGTCCAGCAAATATCTAGTAGGCCATTTATCCATATGAGTGGTAACGGAACCAAACAATTTCTCGGGGTCCCTGAATTGCATACTGGAACTGGTGAATATCAATCCTCCGCCGTTTCTCAGTTACTGGAAGAATGGGATTTAAGAGGCAAAGTGTAAGCTCTTTGTTGCAATACAGTAGCATCAAATTGTGGTCTATTGACAGAGAAATATTGTACTTGCCGTGCAGACATCACATTTTCTAGATAGTTTTGAAAAACGTTTTAGATGAGAAATTCGGACTAACATCAGATCAAGTTCCTCTGTATAAGCATTTTCAACAGGCACGGAATGAAATCGACATTCAGCATATCATACCCGAAATAGCTGATTCACGTACCGACTCAGTGATGTAGTGATGTAGTACTCAGAGGGGAGAATATTGAGCTGTTAGACTTGGTCGTAATCTTGTCGGGTGAAAACCACCATGCGATGTATCGTTTTGTGCTCTATGGGCAATCTATCATGCTAGGTGAACAGCAAAAGCAATCTATAGTCTAAATATTTCCATTTTTCGTAGTACGTTTCATCAGATGTCTCGTGATGAAAATTTACTCTCCGATATGTGCATTCTAGTATATGAGTTCATGCAAAATTGTAGCTTTTTGCAGAAACTGCTATGTAAGCTTCATATCGCGATTTAAAATTTGTATAGCAATTGTCTGCGTATAAGATCATCGATCCTCTCAATCCCAAATGGGAGTGAAGAAATTCTGCGTGCATTTATGGTATACGACACAAGAATCTGCAGTCCTAGAATTATTCCACGTGAACATACCTCTGATTATGACGATACGTGTGGCCGCCGATCACAAGTGTACTGAAAGGTCCTTGGTAATAAGTCAGCGACACATATTTCGAACAGGCGATATAACTGCCTTAATGGGCAAACATTTAGGGAGGGTGGAGCCCTATAACACTTTAATTATTTCAGCCTGAATAGAAAATTGAATGTAGATCTCTAATAAAATATCACTCAAAAATAGATTTGCCGTTTAATTGCCGAAATTTTAACTACGCAGCTTTTGCTGTTTAAAAATGCTTTAAAGAAGCCATTTTTTTACGGTTGCTTGAAGTTTTCGAAAAAAGAATGTGATCTCTCTAGCTTTCGTCAATTCTGAGCAATTGATCTAAAACTTTCGAAAATAATCGATTAGTGTACTAGGTTCGGTATTGTTACGTCAAACCCGCGCGGTGTTTTTACAAAACAGACAAATTTAAGACGTGTCAGGCGTTTCGGCGTGAGTTTTCCATACTCTGGTCAAGGAGAATGAATTCTCCCTTTACCACACCTGACAAGAAACACCGAAGACGGAAGCCCCCTTTTGAGTCTAACCTTTCGGAAAATTACTCGGGACAGGGTTGAGAATGCTCGTTGATTGTTCGCGTTAACCATCACTCGACTCGATAAACTAAATCGATAAATTAACCCGCGGAGTAAGGGATTTTAGGGGTAAGGAAAGTGGCAAGTTATTTTCACTTGGGGAAAAATTAACGGAAATATCAGATAAAATTAATTAGAAAAATTGCGTTGGTACTTACGTTTGGTTTTCTGGTGAAATTGTTTCGCCGGTAACCGATGCGTTGAAGGGAAAAAATAATGGCAATCGTTTGTTAAAATAAAAATCGTTAAACTCGATGATTCGTGAAGCTATTAAAATTTATTTAAATAACCGAATAAGTGATACACGTACGTTCGCTATTGCCGTGCGCGAGCGATCGATATTTTTCGACACAATACACTTAACGCGATACTTATGATTCAATAAAACAGTAAAACGAAATAAACAGTGTGGACTTGTACAAAAACGGCAGAAAACAATTGAATTCAATTTCTTCCAGATTCCTTCTTTAAACTTGAGATAAATTCCGTATGATTGACATTAAAACCGAGAAAAAGTAAATTCGAATTGAATTTAGACTGTTCAACCGTTTTTCTTCTAAGTACTCACTCTGAATTTTAGCTGACTCTACAGGATGGGGTAGGAACCCCACCCTGTCACTCCACGGAGGACCGCGGTGGTGAGCCTGTTCAGCTCGCCAGTTTTGATCGCGACTTGTCGAACGCTCGCTGCGGCTGTACGCAGTGGAAGCTGTTCTACCTTTAGGGAGCGCCTACTCTCACTCTCCGACTAACTAACTATGTGTCCGACTTCTCCTAACTGTTTGTAACTGTTACTCTTGACTGATTTTTTCGGGCATTTTCCCGTCCTTATATATGTCCTGGATGGTCTAATTTTCTATGCGGGGGATTCTTAGAATTATAATAGCGCTCGGACTTTGGGGCTTATTGCGATGACGCATTTTTCTTCTAGCCATGCCGTCGTTCGATTCTCGTTCCGAGTCGCTTGGGGTGAGATGACACAGCCCAGGTAAAATGAAGCTACTTCGAAAAAGGCTCAGACTTTAAAGTAGATCCACCGAGCCTCTGGTGATTCATGCTGCAATTCTCATCTGCACCCGGTCTCATTCAATTTCCATTCCGAACTGCAGTACCACGTGTCGCGAGGAACTATTCCCTGCCCCGAAGATTCGCGTCGCGAGGAACCATTCCTTGCTTCGACGACACGCTGTCGCAAGGAACCCTTCCTTGCTTTGACCACATGCTGTCGCGAAGAACCATTCCTTGCTTCGATGACACGCTGTCCCGAGGAAACATTCCCTGCTTCGACGACACGCTGTCGCGAGGAACCTTTCCCTGTTTCGACGACACGCTGTTGCGAGGAAGCTTTCTCTGTTTCGACGACACGTTGTCGCGATAGACAGTGAGGAATAAAGACGACTCAGACGCCGGTACACCCAATATACTTTTCTTTAGTATTATCTTTCTTTCTTTTCCTTTTTTTCGTTATAACTATGACTTATTATTTTAATTAGGGTTTATATTCATTTAAACGCTTATTAGTTAATGTCTAACAAAGCCTTATTGACTGAACATTTCCCGATAGTTTTACTCAAGTTTTTTAAATTGGATATCGTTGGTAACAAATTGAGATATCTGTGTGATAGATTCTTACTCGATTATTAAAGCCGTTTTATGAACAATAACTCTTCTTATTCATTTTTAAGGAAATGCATTCGATACGTATGTATTAATATTTCTATCTATAAATTCTTTCGAGGGATTACTCCTCGCCTCGGTCGCATGCGCCGAGATAGAGAGAGGGAAAGAGCAAAAAGCGCCTTGGTCGGGAAGCGAGGTGTCGAGGGATTCGGGTCACGCTGCGCTGTAGATCCCAGTCGCTTCTGCTGTCTCTTTTATCACTAATACAGAATGTAGTTCTTCGATAATGGTAAACTAATTTTAATTCTTAATAGTGTATAACGTGAAGAGACATATACTATAGTATATCTACCACAGTAACTAAATGTTAATTATTTTTATATCCTCTCACGATGCTAACTGTTTAGTTAAACAATGTAATGGCTTTTCGATTTTCATTAATATTTAATTTTCATAATTGCAAATATTTCTTGTATCCTTTTTAGTGAGCATTTCGGTCCTGAATTCTTATCATAATTTTAACTTAATATTGTTCGTAAGTCCAAACGATTGTATATCAAATGGCTGCTCAGATCTGCAGTGGATCGCAAAGTATGTGTTTTATAAATACCAGGTGTATGCATAAGTTTTTTCCGGTTTTTTGTTAAAAAAAACCACGTCATTTTCAAGGGAAATTAATTTTTGTTTTATTCAAAATATTGGCCATCGGCTTCTACACATTTCGCCCATCTTTCAGGTGACTTATGAATACCATGCCAGAAAAATTGCTTGTCTTTTGCGGCAAACCATTCGTCGAGCCATTTTCCAACTTCCTCGAAATTGCTGAAGTGCTGCTCTGGGAGCGCGTGCCCCATTGATGCGAAGAGGTGATAGTCAGATGGCGCCAGGTCTGGCGAATACGGCGGGTGCGGAAGGATGTCCCATTCAAGCGATTTCAAGGTGTCTTTCACTGCTTTTGCTGTGTGAGACGGCGCATTGTCGTGTAACAAAATCACTTTGCCATGTCTTCTGGCCCATTCCGGTCGTTTTTCGATTAATGCGTGGTTTAAATTAATAATTTGTTGGCGATAGCGTTGTGTATTAATGGTTTCGCCGGGCTTCAAGAGTTCATAATACACAATACCGCTCTGGTCCCACCAGACGCAGAGCATGGTCTTCTTGCCGAAGCGATTTGGCCTTGGTGTTGAAGGACCGGCTTCGCCAGGTGAAAGCCACGATTTTTTCCGCTTCGGGTTTTCAAAATAAATCCATTTTTCGTCACCCGTCACAATTCAATGCAAAAATGATTTTCTTTCGTGGCGTTGAAGCAGCACTTCACAAGTGACTTTGCGATTTTCTATTTGACGTTCATTCAAATCGTGTGGGACCCATTTACCGAGTTTATTGATCTTCCCCATTACTCGTAAACGTCTGCTGATTGTTTCTGGTGACACATGTAATGCTTCTGCTAATTGCCGTTGAGTTTGAGTTGGGTCATCATCCAATAACTCCTGCAATTGCTCGTCTTCGCATTTTTGTGGTCTACCAGAGCGCTCACTGTCTTTCACATTGAAATCACCACTTTTAAATTGTCGAAACCATGTCTCACATGTTCTAATCGATGGAGCGTGTTCACCATATGTTTCTACCAGCAAACGTTGACTTTCAGCAGCCTTTTTCTTTTGATTAAATAAGAAAAGCAATGCGTGCCGCAAATGTTCTTTTTCAGGCACAAAACTCGACATGATCACTGAACGATAAAACAAAGACGCTAGTTTTTGGCGGACTCACCTTGTGTGTGTTTGTAGGTTAATGTCAGACGAACAAAATGACGTATGTGTCAAATTAATACGCTGCGTACTTTTCGCTGGCGCTATCTCTTAGTTAAACCGGAAAAAACTTATGCATACACCTGGTATGTATTGTTTCGAGGGAACACTCCTCGGCTTATGGTGTTAACGCAGAGAGAGGGGAAAGACGGCATCGGCTCGGGTGTGACTTGAAAGCGTTGAGCGGCATGCTCCTACGCCAACAACCGCTACCGTAGCTTCGAGTCGTCTTTGCCATCTATCCAGTGACTAATATGAGTCCTCTTTTCTTATGTTATCCTATTGTAACTCTGGCTATCTGTATGATATTATTGCTTAATTCTTATATTGAACTCGCGTTTAGATTTTTGATTCCCTTTAAATTATTGATTTATTTGTTAGATATATATTCCGTAGCCTAAATATTTACTTCGTAAAAAGTCCAAATCTTTGCTACGATTGTGTTTCAATTTTTATTTAAATGTTCAGAAATTCTGAAGAACTGCCTTTTTGGCTTTTGGTGTTCTGTAGTCAAAAACAAATTCCAATTTTCTATCAATGCCATTAATAAGACATATGTCTTCGTGTAATATTGTATATCAATTTTCTTGTTCATTGCATCATTCGTCGTGGCATATAAGAACGTCCAAAGCAACGAAGACGTTGCCACGGCAGTTGGTCTATCTTCGTGACCCAGATACGGTACATGACAGGGGGAAGGAAGCGACCACCCGACAGTCGCCAACGCAGCACGCGGGCACCAATCAACCATAGACTTCGGTGACACGCGCCGCCAATGATATCCACAGCCCATAGAGGGAAAACTCTTGATACAAGATTCAGGTCCCTCCATGCTGACCATTAAAGTGGGGCAGTGGCCTACCAACTCTTAATTTCTCGTTGTCAGGTACACTGAGATCACCTTGTTATTAACGTGCCGTTCCCGCCTCTCGGCCTACGACACGGCTCCCGCGAGCGTGGGGCCGAGATACGCTCGGCCAACGCGCCCCCCCGACTTGCATCGGGGCGGGCTACCAATCCCCGCTCGGTTTTACCCGAGTGTTACCTCTTGGTCTGAGGGGGAGCACTATCCATAAACTCCCTATTTACGCGTTGGCGTTTTTAAAAACCGTATGCCCGACAGAGTCCAACCCATTTAAAGGTTGTACACGGCAAAGCCGTGAGGCTGCAACAACCTCCCCATCTCCCAATTAGTCCGAAGACTTAACGTCTCGCTTGGTAAGCACCCGAGCCTACACCACGGCGGGGTTGCTAACTCCCGTACAGATAAGACGTTCACCCAGGGCAAGCAACCGAAGTTGCAATCTGGGTGGGCACAGTCCATCCGCGTGCGCCGGGTCGTTGTCAGGTACAGTAGTGAACCTGGCCGTCCTTCCCTGGCACGCACCGTGTGTTCCCACTGCCCTGCCTTGGTGTGGCTGCAGATCTTACCCCTCCCGCCGTCATTATACCTGTATAATCTCTGGCAACTATAGGACCCGAGCACAGTGCAGGTTTATAATCTTCTTAAAAAGAAAGAAAGATATTGGACCGTGGTTACGTCAGGACGTAACAGTATTGAGTCTCGCAAGAATCGGTCAAGGTGCTCACAATTTAAGAAATTATGGGTTTTTTTTTCAAATAAAAAAACCATTTTCGCTGTAACTTTGTAAATTTTAACCCATCGAACCGAAATTTCCTTACTTTTATCTTATTATTATACCCCTCCACTGGTTAACAAAAGGAATAGAGATATGGATTAATGATATGGTCAATTATATGCAGTCCTGGAGAATTGTTATGTTATGCCGGTCGACACGTAAATGGAATTGTACGGTCGATGGTATAATATTTTTTAAAGTTATTTTTTGGTATCGTGTGCCAGTAAGGAGTAGGAACTTGCGTGAACGTAGTGAATACGCGGTCGGTTTGAATAAAACAGATTAAATGAATTTATTATAGTTAATTGACACAAGTTCAGTTAATTATCGTAGAAATAATAGTGTTTAATATTTATCCTTGTTGTCCAATCTACACGACGAGACCAACCGTTCAGCTTAAAATTCAAAAGTAGACTACTCGGTATCGATTCATTACCGGTTATATATTACCTACATATTGATGCGTTTGCACCCCCAATATTTAGGCCCTGCGCTTAATTAGAGTAGGTCGTATCGTCTAGTGCTGCTTCAGCATTCGCATTCCACGCGGCGTGGAAGTTCCTAAGGTTGCGTTCCGTCCCGATATCGTCTTCAGAGGTAGAACCTTCATGTTCTTTTTGCGAATTTCTAATAAACGCTGCAGGTTAGTGCTCATGTCGTGCTCCCTTCCCGATTCGACCGTCAGATCCTAATTAATTGCCAACGTCCAGATGCCCCTGGCTTCCGACAGACTTATGATTTTCGTGAAATAGATACCTAGATTGCTAGCGGAGGTGGTCACCGTATACCCCACCTCCACCCCACTCTGAGCCCGACTGATAAAATTAATAAGGAACATCACCTGGTCTCACTCGAAAATTTGCTTGCAAAAATGCTGTCTTGTAGTTTTCATTAGCATTCATATCATTCTCGTAGTTTTTACCCTTTTTTAAAAATGAAGTACATCGGTGCTGAGGAGATGGATGAATAGGCATTGCCCCTCTTCCCTGCTCGGAGTTCATAAACCCTGTTCCATGTTAGCATTAATGCTCTTAGAGGCTTAAGCCGGTTTGTTTGAACTACTGTTCCATTCCTGACTCTTTTTTAACAGTTTGTTCACTGGCATTCTCTCCCCTACTACCTGGTATGGGCCCCATCCACTCAGGGTCACCTTCGCCGATTTCTCCTAATGCACGTTTTCATTTTATCGCCAACGTTGTATTCGCATATCTCCGCCTTATGATCATAATTTGACTTGGATCTTCCTTTTGCGAGCTGCAAGTTACTCCGAGCAACAGCCCATGCAGCATGCATCCGTTCACGTAGCTCATGAGCATAGTTATCGTAGGTGTAAGGACTCCGTGGGGCCAGCTTCACAGCCGTCGGTAGCTCCGCTTCACGCCTGAACATCACCGCATACGAGGGACCTCTGTATTGTCTATATGTTTTTCATTCGCAGGAGCCTGATACCTGGCCACGGTATTAGCCTCCGGATTTAGTAACGCCACTGCTGCGCTGTATTTCGTAAGCACATCCTCGTGGATGCACTTGTTTCGGGTAGTGGTCCTACGATATCGACTGCTACTTTCTCAAATGCCTTCATCGAAGTGTCGATAATAACCAACGGCACTTTATTCCTCCAGCCTGCTTTATTCCTTTGGCATAACCCGTAGGAGGAGACATATTCCTCTACTTACTTCCTAATGTCGAGCCAGTCGTACCTAACACGAGTTCTTTCCAGCGTTTGCCTGACGCCCTGAAGCCCACCTAACGGGGCATTGTGATATTCTTACATTTTTTTCTGCCGATCCTCTAGTGTGGGGCAGTCCACGCCAATGCGGCTCCCCGCATAAGTCGCCGAGCTCGTTTCTTTGTTACTCTGCAGCGCAGGCAGACTCGTCCGATCTTTCAGTCTTCTCGCTATTCCTCTTTATGCGAGTTTTTCGTACTTTCCCTGCCCCCGTTGCATGGTTTCATAGGGTGACGACGCGAATCATTAGTTGCATTGGCTCGCGTTGGATGGTTATTGCTGCGTCCCTCGTTGGTAACCTTTTCCTGTCACCCTACGTTAAACTCGTGTTCTGACAGCTTGATATTCCAACGCATGAGACCGGAGCCAGCGTCTTTTATCCCAAACATCCACATTAGCGGCTTGTGGTCTGTGACAATCTTAAATTGGGTACTCTAAATGTGAGGTCGGAACTGCATTAACGCCCAGACGATGGCAAGCAATTCCTTCTCCGTAGTCCTCAGTAGTCGTGTAAATCACTTTCGCCTTTGACATAATGTGACTCGCGTACCAGATGGGCAAGTCCTCCCCGATTCTTGCGTCAAAATTGCGCCAAATGCCCCATCCGACGCATCCGTTGATACTGTAAATGGCTTTTCAAAGGTCGGGTATTGTAATACTAGAACTAATTCGAGCCATTTTCAGTTTCTCAAATGCGGCAACTCTTACTGCAGTCCAGAGAACTTGTGATTTCGTTAACTCTCTTGCGAGAAGGCTGTACCTCGGGATGTACCCACACCAGCACTGCTAACTCACGTCTGATGGTCGACGGAAAATTTTGTAAACTTGACCTACCATCAGAGTCTTAAAAACCTTATGCCCGACAGAGTCCAACCCATTTAAAGGTTGTCCACGGCATAGCCGTGAGGCTGCAACAACCTCGCTGTCTTCCAATTAGTCCGAAGACTTAACGTCTCGCTTGGTAAGCACCCAAGCCTACACCATGGCGGGGTTGCCAACTCCCGTACAGAAAAGACGGGACCCAGGGCAAGAAATCACGAAACACCTGACGTACTCCCGACCCTTTCTTACTGCAGTCCAGTCGAATGTTGTTTCTTTGCAGGTGACCTCAGTGAGTGGCTTTGCGATTTTCGACAAATCTTCAATAAACTTCCTGCAATAGCCCGCCAGCCCAAGGAGCTATTGAATTTTCTTCATATTACGTGGTAATGGATATTCCGCCACGGCAATGTGTTTTTGAGGGTATCTGCTCTATGCTTCTTGATAAACTCCATCCCAGCAGCCCGTGTACAGCCAACGGCATGTCATCCGCCACTACGTAAAACCAATGTTTTACCGTAACCGCTGATATCCCAAGCAGGAACTTTGCTTTGTATAGGGGCGTGAATCGCATGCGACATACCACGCAACTCCATATCGCTGTCCTCTACCGGGGTTTTACGGCTTAGACAGTTTCTCCTAATTATGCTTCACTGCCCCCCAGGGTCTGGTTTCAGTGTGCCCTTCCTCGGTGGTCCGTGGCATGCCCTTAATCCGGACGGCTAAGATCACGTGCACACTCAGCATTCCCAGTGTACTTCTGCCGGGGTCGCTCCAGACGCCGCATTAGCAGCCTTTTGCTTATTTCCGTCACCGGTGTCGGGCTGCCTGCCCTCCTCCAACTATGTCTGTCGCTACCCCTGCTCGCTGATACCTTCCTGCTTTTGCGACCTCTTTCTGCACTCCGTCCGGGTGTACTCTCTTACATTAGTTACAAACAATACCCACCTGGTGGAGGCTTTTATCCAGTCTCTTGCCATGTGTCCTGCACTCTAGCGGCTATGGCAGATCTTACCGCTCTGCTCTATGCTTGTAGCAATTTTCGCTGTCCTTATTGTCCAGCAGCTCCTTTAGGCTGTACCATGTTTGCGGTTTTGATGGCACCTGTCACGGATGCGTCGTGTGTGGCACAGTTCCGTGAAGGCACTAGGATCTGCCCTTGCAGCCCATTTTCAAAATTTACTTGAGCACTTTTCCGTGTCTCTATAGTTCTGATGTACCGCTCGGTGGAGATGACCCCTCGCTGAGTTTTTATATAATGTCGCCAGTTATTCTCTCTGCCCTGGCTGCGTATGTTGCGATGTCCTCTCCCTGCTCTTGCCGGAAGGAGATTAACTCTACCTGCACTACGGCCAGCGATTTCCTTTTCCCGGACAGGGCCTCTAATTCGGTCTTGAGCTGCACTACCGTGAGAATGGTTTTTTTACTTTATTTCACGTACAGGTCTTCCACCGAGTATGCTGCCCCGCACCAATTCAACCACCACTTCATGGTCTGCATCCGCGACCCTTCTGAACGCGATCTCGCAGGAGCGTACGAAGGCGTCTAACTCGTTGGTGTTACTGCCATCGAAGCTCTTTGTTTTCTAACTTCACCCTGTACAGACGTCGGGTCAGTTCCTCAATCTGATCCCTCAGGGCGGCTGTTATGTAGCTCGTATTTGTCTGCCCCAACTTCGTGCAGTATGTCTGCCAAGTTTCTCCTACAATGAGAAGTCCCCCCTCCCTAGTAGCCTTAGCTCCCTGCCGAGCTTGCGCTTTCTTTTCTCAAATACTTCGTAGCTTTCCCTGACCCGCTCCGGCTCCGATCACGCCGTCGTTCCTGTAGCCGTCGAGTAGTCTACGCGTTCTATTGTTCACAGATGCGCAATCCCCTCATTCACCGTGGAATCCGTGACAGAGGTGGTCGGAGTCTGTTCTCCTGCAGCTATATCGTTCGTTTGGTTTCCGTACAAGTACTGCTACTTGCAACGGGTTAACTTCATCAATGATACTTTACTTCATGGAAAACCGTTCAATTGTTCGTTAAACTTTACGTATTATGTTCATTTTAGCACATCCCACTGTTGCCAGCGATCACAAATTTTAACATTTGTACTCTTAAGACTAGAGCTCATTTCGTGGATTCTGATTTCTACACATCACGTCTGTCCGTTAGTATCGTGGAAAGAGCGATATAGGGAAAATCTCGATAAACAGGTCCCCACGCGCAGCGCGTGGCTATCTCTGTTTATCCGATTTAGGGTACGCTTTTTTTACAGATCCCCACTGCGTCGTGACTATCCATATCTAAGAGAGTGGATTTACGTGAGTCATAATATTCCGAGCACAGCGCACCGGCTTACTTTAGTCTCCGCACGTATTTAAATTTACAATCCTGAGTAGCGCTGTCTGTGTATCACCTAGCGTATACGGTACACAAATATCGCTGTAGACAAACAACTGATCGGGTAGAGACCTATTTAGACAGACGGGTACTCATTCTACGCCTCGCATAAGCTACAGGTAAAGACCCCTTGGGGTTTCTCGTTCAAGCAGCATTTCTTCGCATTTCTCGAAGCCCAGTGTAAGCGCTATTTTACTGCTCATTCGTAATACTTTTAGAGGCTCAGGTCACGACTCTGTTACCTCAGCCTCGTGGGCAACGAACCTTTTGGCATTTCAACATTCACAATTTTTATGCCTTCTTCTCGCATCCCCGGTAAATCATTGATATTTTCTACAATTTCCTCATGATTTTTGTACAAACTTCGAGGTAACAGTTTCGTGGTAACTTCTTTATTCTCACAAACCACCCAACCAATTCTCGTATCGGCTTCTTGTAAATGCGTCATTGTACAAGGTATATGAATTTAAGCCTACAACCCAGCGACCCTTCAACGATATTTCACGCGGCAATTGAGTTGTAAAATGTGTTGTCATATTTTCGGGAAAATACTTCATACTGCTGTTGCTAGGTAGAACAAGAAAAAAATTATTCTCGTCATGCATTTTGGACAAAACTTAGTTTATTCGAGACTGCGAACGTTTGACACTGGTATCCACGAGATAAATTTTTCCGGATATCCCACCCAACTCACGAAAATTTGTTTTTTCGCACCGTGTTCTTTTGTCCGTTAAACTTGATCAATCTTGAATTCTTTTTTCTTCTCCATACGCTTCTCATAAACACTCGACAATTCTTCGGTTTTCTGTTATGTTCTAGTTTTACTGATTCGAACATAATCTCCGGGTTTGTATTAATACGTTGCGAAACGTCTCTTTGCACGTCGCTTCACGGCACTAATTGTCATATTACGCATCGCTGTATCGGCATTATACAGAGTTACGGCAGCCGGCTGCATTTTAATGCTCGAGTGTATAGCATAATTGTACGCATAAATCATTTTTTGTA
This sequence comes from Cylloceria caligata, assembly GCA_963942595.1. Classification (NCBI taxonomy): domain Eukaryota; kingdom Metazoa; phylum Arthropoda; class Insecta; order Hymenoptera; family Ichneumonidae; genus Cylloceria; species Cylloceria caligata. Next base: position 56,963,879 of record OZ012706.1, on the reverse strand, counting down.
GTATATCTCACTCACACAAACACACACATACACACACACGAGCGTGTGAACACTCACAGCCGAGCATCGTCCGCTTCAGGAAGCTCGGGGTCCTCGAAGCCTCGTCCACATCGCTGCCATTGTACCCGATGTTCATTTCGTCGCCGAGGACTCCGAACACTCCGTTTTTGACTGCGCGATGACGAAATTTAAAGACAGACTGAATGCTTAGTATGCTGTTGGTTGGTATCACAGGGTTTGAAGATAAGAAACCCGCCTCTAAATCATAACTGGGTGTCCAGCGCTCTGAATGCAATGACAGCGGTTTTGCACGTGCGTACCGCTTAGCGCTGTGCTCCTCGCAAAGCGCTTGCTCTGCAATAAAAGGCATAGAATATGATCCCTCACAGAGAGAGAGAGAGAGAGACAGAGAGACTTAAATTATAATTCTCTAATTATTACGCTATAAAAATAAGAGACACAGTAAGATCAGATATTTAAAAAAAATTAATCAATATTTTATGGAAAGCACATTACACGTTTATCATCGTATGCAACACCCCTGAAAGTACGGTTAACCGCGCTCCGAGATTCCTCTACCGTTGATATTATTTTTATGGCTATACGAAATTAATTTGTATTATCACTCGTAAGATTACTTTTAAATTATTTTTCGCCGTGGGTGTTGTTATCACAGTGTACTTCTCAAAAAAAGAATGGAACAAGTATTTAGTTGGACGCACTGATCAATAAAAACAACATGTACAGAATCGGGACTGTCTTACCTGATATGCCACGACTAATGATACAAAGTTGGCAGCGTTGACGATCTGCTGCCACCGACGTCAACTGCGGATGAGGATGGCGGGTGACACTTTTCTTTCCCGAAGCTAGATACAGTGTATGTATCTTTCTCTCGTTCTCCATAACACGAATAACGGGCCCTCCGTGTCGGTTTATATGCAGAGGCTACTTGCTCTATAAGAAATTATTTTTTATAATTAAAAATACATATTACATGCTTTTAAATCACGATTTTTAAATTATTTTTTATTTTTTACTTACCAAGTTCCGATGCTTCGCTGCTAATCGACATCGGCACGTATTCCATGATCTGCTGTGTTAATCAAACAAAGACGAGAGCTCCTTCTTCTTTCTGTCGCAGACCTTTGCTAATGCTTCGGTTTTAGGACTGTGACAATTCACTTTTTTTTTCTCTGTCTCTCCCTCTCTCTATGACTATCCTCAGCGTATACTTTATAATATTTTCAGCGAAATGTACACTTTATACAATTATTTACAATTGTGTCTTTATCACAAATAGCTATACATACGGAGAATCATTGCGTTCGCAACACGATACTCGATGTAAGATCAGCGATATGACCACGGTACAGCACAATTATTTTGGACAAAATAATTTTCATAAGCTCCGTATCCTCCGGCGCTAGCAAGGTCATGATGTCCTCGAGCGCTTCTTGAAAGAATTCCTTGAAACCGATGATCTCATACGCTGCTGCACGAGGCGTTCCACTGACAACTATCTTTTCACGGGTATATGATACCACCTCGTTCATACACCGCTGAATCGTTTCACTTTTGCTCTCTCGAGCCTGCATATGAATATCAATTCTTCTACTTATTTCGACGAGCATATCAAATGTCGGCCGCTGCAAAACAATGTTTGGAGAGTATTTTCGGAAGCGTTTCCTTTTCGATTTTTCAGATTCCTCTTGATTCTCGTATTCCTGATTAGCACTACCGCTTATTTTACCAAAGGAGCCATCTCTGTGCTGGTAACACGAGGTTAAAAGTGTGTAATGCGCTCTGTGATCAATGCGGGTATTACATATTTTCTCGGCATCAGCCCCATAAGCTCCGAAATATCGTTGTACGCGAGAAAAATCACTTTTAAACACTCGCCACTCATCCGCACTGAGTGTAATTCCGGTAAAAGTATTCGACAATACTTTCACCACTGGTGTAAGATACGCAGAGTTGAACTCGAGCCTGGCGCGATTATTTTACCAAATGATTTATTTAAACGTATATAACGAGGTTCGCTATTTTTTATTGCTTTCTCGTAGACAGTAACTTTTCGAATGAATCGTCGGTGGTGTTCATAATCCGTTTTATACAGATTACCCCCACCATCTAATTGCATCGCCTCTTCTTTTGATACTGCAAATCATACGACTGAAAATTGCTCACCCACATCCTTTGATATTTGTCGCATTCTCCTTAACAGCCTAGTAACAGCAGCAGCAATATAACCCAAAGCACTTGCATACTTTCGCACACGTATGTGCATACGCACATCTTGACATACAGATAAGATGTGTCATGAAAACTAAATAATATTTGTCGACGAAATTTGATGATTTTCCTCATGGCCGAGTGCCTTGAAAAACAATATGATATTCATCAGCGAAACTCGATAACTTAGTACATGACGGGTCTTACATTTACATCACCATCGCTAAATGTTTTCCTGGATTTTGCTTCTGTAAAGTGATCGTGTGTGGCCATCTTCTTGGTTAGTCGTATTCATTACATCGCTGCAGTATATGCAGAGAGAGAGAGAGAGAACGAGCGTATTAAAGGAATATATTATATATTGGGTCTGGGAACAAGTTCGTGGCGTTTTTTTAGTAAAATTCAACTGGTTTTCTTATAGTGTGAAAATAAATTTATTTAAACCAAATATGCTCTATTTCTATCGACAATGTTTCTCCATTTTTCGGGTAGAGCCATGATGCCATTGGTGAAAAACTTCTGTTGTTTCTGGTTGAAAAACTGAATTGAGTGTTTTTCACAGGCTCCTTTTGAAATCACCTTCTTCCATTGGAAGAGTTCAGCAGAGATTGGAATAAGTGATAGTCAGAGGGTGCTATGCCTGGACTATACGGTGGATGCACCAAAACTTCCCAACCAAGCACTCGCAATTTTTTACGGGTCATCAAAGAAGTGTGTGGTCGGACGTTGTCGTGTTGGAAGACAACACCTTTCCTATTAATCAATTCGGGCCGTTTTCTTTTAATTGCTTGGCGTAATCTCTCTAGTTGTCCACAGTAGAGTTGAGAATCGATCGTCTGACCAACTGGAAGTAGCTCATGGTGGACGATTCCCTTCCAGTCCCACCATACACACAGCATCACCTTTTTCGCTGTCGATCCTGGCTTCGCGAACGCTTGTGACGACTCACCATCCCTTGTCCACGATCTTTGACTCTTCCGATTGTCGTACGTGAACCATTTTTCATCACCGGTTCTGACACGTTTCACAAATGGCTCGATTTCATTGCGTTTCACCAGCGCATCGCAGATGTTATTTCGGTCTTTCATGTTTTTCGCGCTCAACTCATGAGGAACCCATACATCGAGCTTCTTTTTGTAGCCAGCTTTGTGTAAATGGTTTAAAACAGTTTTGTGGTCAATGTCTAGCTCCAAACCAATATCCACACCGCCAATATGCTTATCTTGCTGGACTTTTTCAAGAATTTTCAACAGCTTTTTCAGTGATTGGACAACCAGAGCGTGACTCATCTTTCACATCAAAATTACCAGAACGAAAGCGAGCGAACCATTTCCGCGCAGCAGATAAACGGTCAATTTCTGGAAGATCTCACGGATGAATTAAGCGATCACAGGCCTGGTAGTTATATAACTTCGTTCGTTTCGGGAAGACCAAAATTTTACGCATACCTTGTTCGTAAACCCGACGGTACGATTATTGAAAAATGTAAAATAAAGTGTATAACGCTAAACTTTGCGAATAGCCGTCACGTAAGGTATGACGCACTACGATCCTTTGTGACAGAAGCTAGGAGCGTACCTATTATTTTTAAATTCGACGCTATTCGACGCACGGAATTTTATCAGGTAGTAACGTGTAAAGAAACGAAATCATGCGAACCTGTTTACACGAAGCGAAAGCGGCAGGGGAAGGACGCTACTGTACCGTATGGCTATTGTTGAATACGCTAATTAGTATAACACAAAACGTATATAGATTTATGGGTGAATTAGCGGTATTTTGAAATAATCTTTTTGTCTTCAATTTCATGTATCTTATTTACTGTATATAATACGTTAAAATAAAAAAGAAGTATTGATTTATTATGTATAAAACCGTTGTCTGCTCGTTTTTTTGTGCTGCTATTCGTAGCAATAGCTGGTATTTCTCAACCGTCCCCTTTTGCTCTGACATTCTCATCGTTGATTACTTTTGTCCCGTCTTTCTTATCGAGTGTTTCCCTTTGTTCTGACTTTCTTGTACGATCTCCGTGGATATAATATTGCTGTTTACAATTACATTGTTGATTATTCCAGTGATGTCGTTGGAATTTGATCTGAAATATATCAAAAAAGGATGAGTTTCCACTCGAGGCAGGGGTTAAAATAACCAAACTAAAAGATGTATGTAGAGAAAGCGGTTTATTCTACATTCAGCCTTTTCACTACAAAAAAATATATATATAAAAATAGTGCAAATAAAATAAAAGTGAATTTTGATTTTAAAATTTTGTGAGAAGCACACAATTATATTAATTGTGTTAATTATATTAATTGTGTGCTGTCATTTGTGAGGTGAACGTGGTGCAGCCAGCGCTGCAGAGCACGCCACGAGAAGAGATTTGACAGAATGCACAAATGAGAAATAAATATCACTAATAAAATTCCCAGCAAGTTTAGCTGAGAGAAAATACAGTGAATGAGTGGGAGCACATACAATTATATTAATTGAGTGCGAAACATTTGATGTGAACGTGGAGCCCGTACTGCAGAGCACGCCACGCGGTGAGACTTTATGAGGATGCACAAATAAGATATACTCGCCTCACCAACATTGAATTTAGATAAATTATGATGGTATACTCTTACCGTTTGTTTGAGTCCTTTTAAGCACGAATATGATGAGTAGATCCGGTGTGACAGTGAAAATTGTCCGAAGAGCGTACAGAGCAAATGTGCTGTCCAAGCGGGTTTTCACCAAAGAGTCCAAAAATCTCAAGATCGCTGTGCTTTACAAAAGCGTTGTTGAGCGACGCTGAAGTCAAGCGAGAGAGACAGCTTCTTGCTTAAGCGGCATGCCTGCGAGGCACAGCCTCGGCTACCTTCGTGATAGCCGAGCGCAGCACAGTACCCAGCAGCAACAGGTCGACGCATGGCGATCCATATTCGCCGTGCGTCAGCTGATTTTCTAACATACATGATTCGTAAATTTAGTTTGCATAGTGAAATAAATATGTTACTTTACTTATGAGAAGTTAAAAACTATCGCTATTTAATTTACATATGGTGTCAACATCAGCTTATACCGCGGCCACGCGCCGGTCCTTATTAGCTCGTCAAGGCCGCGAAAATGGCTAACGCCTTGGGTTCTCCGTCACTGTCGCAGTATAAGCTTATTTAAGAGTCTGCTGATTGATTTTGATAGACACTCATTGATATGGATACACATTGGAAACATCCATGGATAGCCGTGATACGCGGTCCTACGGGCTGAGGTAAAACATATTTTGTCAAAATTTCTTTAAATACATGCGTGAAATGACGGATGTCCCTTTCAAGTGTATACTTTTTTATTACTCAGAGTGGCAGTCCGGGTATTCAGAGGACGGTGATAAAATCGAATTTTGTGAGGGCTTACCGCAAGCAGCAGACTACTCGAATGATACAAGGCTCACGTATGTTGTAGAGCAGGGGTCTCCAAACTTTCCAGCCTTAGGGCCATACTGATTACTCCAGTAAGTTCCGAGGGCCAAAGCCATATTATCATTGTTGCCGGTGGTAAAAAGTGAAATAGTCCAAAATCTGTTCGCGGGCCGAATGTGGCCCTCGGGCCGTAGTTTGGAGACCCCTGCTGTAGAGCATCGAAAACTAAAAGATACGTATTTTATTTTATCGGCGGAAAAACATTTCTAAGGGGTGAAACCGCCCTTCGAAGTTAGCCATGTCGAGGGGTGATTATGCAGTTTCACCCAGACGGCGTCAACCGATTTTAATGAAACAAAAACCAGAATACTCCTCATTGAAGACAATAAAAATTCCACGTGAAGTTGAAGAAAAGATTCATTTGTGGGGGTGAACCGCAAATGAGTTTACAGGGGTAAACTACCCCTTATCCATTAGTACGTCTATTTGTGCATACATTCTTGTTTCTCGTTATTTAAATGTTAAAGAGCTGCTTGCGTTCACTCTTTGTGCTGATTTTGTGCTTATCAATAATTTATCGTCATATGTTATCGACCTTTCGATTCGGCGCAAATTTCGGAATATGTCGATAATTCAACAGTCGTTCCATCTATAGAACATTGTCAATTATTCCAACGAAATGAATATGATCTTATCTTTTGAGCCATATATTCAAATCGATACCAGACGATTACAGAATATCATGATGTACAACATTTATCAGTCATACGCCAATATGATAAAAATATTATACTTTCGACGCAGTAAGAGGTGTTTTCTAGGCGGCTATCTGGGACAGCGTATTATGTACTGATATCGCAGCTGGTTCAACAACAAACCTTTCAAATATAAAAAACGCGATACATACAGCGATCTTCAATTGCTCATTTGAACGGAGTGCTAGTACGTCAGTCATAATTTCTGATAAAAAAAATCAATAGACCATGAAAGTGAATTCAATCAATGTCATTAAACTTCTCTTGGCTACATTTGAAGCCATGAATATTCTCGAAACTCCGATTAACAATGCAAAAATCGAGGTAAAGTGTAATTTCGAAAAAGCTTAGGTCGACTGTATGGACGATTATAACGGAGTTGAAATTATCGAGGAACAATCGCTAGATTTTCAAGAGCCATTCAAGCAATATGATGTAAACCCTGTCGAGGACACTCTTTGGCAACATGATGAAGGTCCAGTGGATTCTGATACTTGTTCTAAAGACGAAGAAGACATAAACTACGATTACAAACGCAAAGCAAGCGAATACTGGAGATCCGGTAAGAAGAAAAATTACAGTGTCGATACCATCAGTCAGAAATTCAAAAAAGTCAAATCTGTACGACAATTAAAACGCTGGGCAAATCAAATAAACAAAGGTGGGACCTACAAGGAGAAATTAGCTCAAATCTCTAAATATACTTTGAAAAACATACATGCCGCAGTTAATGCTGGTTTCATTGTTCATGATATCGACCTTCAAAAGTGGGCTCTACAAGCTCAAAAAGAGATAGGTCACGAAGACATTCGTTTTAAAGCTTCTCGTGATTAGCTTTGGAAGTTCAAGAAATCACATGGTATTGTGTCCAGAAAAATTAATAAATTCGTAGCAAGATACACTATAGAAGACAAACGAGATTTAAGAATGAATGCAAAAAAACTTCGTGAATGAAATTTAACCGTATATTCGAAAATATTAAGCGGAAAACATATACTAGTATACTAGTATAATTCAGATCAGAGCGGTTTTCAACTGGAAATCCACTCTGACAGGACTCTGACGATTGAAGGAACTAGACAAGTGGAATGTGTAGTACAATCCGTATCTTCCACAACTCACAGCTACACTATCCAGCCAACCCCCTTAATAATATATAAGGCATCATGCGAAGTGCCCTCCGTTGACTTCGGCTAACAGGACTGTTTTGTATCAATTCGGTCATTTAAATAACGAGGAACAAGAATGTATGCACAAATATACGTACTAATGGATAAGGGGTAGTTTACCGCCGTAAACTCATTTTCCTGTGAATGTGCGAAAATACGTCAACTTAATTTTAACTTGCTCTTCCAAATAGTACATGTTCTATTCAATTTGGTTGGTTAGTTTTTTGTGTAGAGTAGAAAATTGAAAGATCAGGGGGTGGTTCACCCCTGCAAATAAATTTTTTCTTCAACTTCACGTGGAATTTTATATTGTCTTCAATGAGGAGTATTTTGGTTTTTGTTTAATTAAAATCGGTTGACGCCTCCTGGGTGAAACTGAAGAATCACCCCTCGACCTGCCTAACTTTGAAGGGCGATTTCACCCCTCAGAAATGTTTTTCCGCCGATAAAAAAAATCCGTGTGTTTTAGTTTTCGATGCTCTACAACATACGTGAGTTTCATCAAAATCGGAGGGGGAAACCAACTGACGTTCCTTGTTAGTGTCATCTTCATCACGCAAAATCTCTTCCGTCGGGGTCACGGGCAGCGCGATATCTCCTTAAACGTTAATTATATCGTTGTCTTAAAAAATCCGCGAGATCGCGCGCAAATTCAACATCTAGCACGCCAGATATATTCCGAAAATCCGAGATTTTTGCAGGAGGTATATTTCGATGCAGCAGCTGCACCGCACGGCTATCTATTGTTCGACGTGAAACAATCGACGCCTGATAATTTTCGATTTCGCGCCTGCATATTTCCCGATGGCCAATACCATTACGTTTATGTGCCTCAAAAAGCAATAAAGGTTCGCAATGCGACGCGCGAAGTACTAGTAATGCGCTTGTAATGGCGTTGCGCGGACCTCTCGATAAAAAGCAAATAATTGTATTGCAAGTGGTGTGTTGTTTGAACCAAGAGCATCGACCTGCAATTTTGCTCAAAGCAGATGTAGCGCTCGTACGGTGTATATGCGAGTGTGCTCTAAACGTTTTACAGGGAAACCTAAGTCTGAACAAAGTACAAAAGAATCATCTCCGGAGGCACGCGACAATTCTTCGGCGACTAGCTGCCAAAAGGGGAAATTGGAGTGGTAAGAGAAAGATCATCGTCGAGCCCTCCGTCGGATTTCTCAAGTTGCTTCTTGTGCCTGGCTTGGTCTACACGAGTCATGGCAAATGCCAGAAAGATGGTGCTTATCCCTCATGATAACATACATCGTCTCGCGGGTCTCGCCTCTACTGCTACTACTACTACTGCTACTACTACTACTGCTACTACAACTACAGACCCGTTGCCCGCCGTACACACTACTGGCACGCTATTATCCCATCTCGAATCTGAGCTGAGTAAAATTCTAAACTCTCACTCGTGCAAGAGCGAGAGAGAAAAATGGACATCGTACCAGCAGGTTCTATAGCGTTATCTTCACTTGGTCGAGTACGATAATACAGTACCGAATATTTTGTTAAAACGAAAAATAGCAATGCTCGATAGCCACGAGAATAAAATTGACGACGTTTTCATGCACAAAGTTAAATCTCGACTCAAACACACACTTATTATCGATAGCATACCAAAAAAAATGAAAATCTAAAGCAATATTATTGGTTCGCAATTTGCATCGCAGCGCCGTCGGTAAAAAAATGACATGGGATCGTAACGGTGATGTTTCCATAGACGGCAAAACAATTTCAAATTCCAATATCGTTGATCTTGTAATACTGATTTAAGTATCCAGAAGGTAATCTAAAATTGGTTTGCATTGATCAAGGTCAGTCGCTTGGCATCGCTGTACCATATTTAAATTACGTTGCAAATATATCTACAATTTATAAATACCTTATAGGGTGCAGGATGACGCTCTTAGCCTCGTGCAACCCAATATAACTTTTAAATCAAGAAATCGTTTACGTACAGTAGCGGACAAAAGTTTAAGACGATGAATTACAATTTGGTTCATAGATCTGTCATACAAGTACTAACATTTCTTTCGGCTTGTTGTTTTTTTACAATACATGTGTACGTTTGACCTTCATGATGTAGAAGTCTCGGTCGTCAAATGTAAACAATATAGATTATACAATTTTTTTTTTTCTTCCAACCATCTGTAAACAGCGGACATTAGTTTAAGACGATCTGTCGAACAAGATACCCGTAGTCGATCCACGCAATAAATTGATATATTAATACTGTAAATAGTTTGTGGTGTATCATCCAGTGTCTTAAGTTTAATTACGTACGAAAAGAGTATGGGTAAAGCCCGTAATTTGTCATCAACTGAACGAAAACTAATCGTGTCTCTACGGAAGCAAAATGAGACATTTTCTTCAATTGCAACTCAAATGAATCGATCAGAAACTTCTTGTAAGCAAGCGTGGTACAAGTTTGTGAAGACTGGGGACTATTTTGATCGACCAAAAAACGGTAGACCGCAGAAAACCACGCCAACGCTGCTGGATCGTCGGATTCATCGATTAAGCGAGAGAGATCGTTTTCGTTCAGCAGTCGATATCAGAGCTGAAATATCCAGTAATAATAATGCACAAATTAGTGTAAGAACTGTCCGAAGACGATTAGACGAATTCAATTTGAAAGCACGAAAGCCACGGAAGAAGCCGATGCTCAGTAAAAAGAATAAAAAATTACGACTGCAATTTGCTAAGGCTCATCGGCATTGGACAAGTGAGGATTGGCAAAATGTGCTATTTTCGAACGAATCCAAATTCAACCGAATTTGTTCTGACGGGATACTGTATGTAAGACGTCGAATTGGCGAAGATTTAAATCCTCGATGTGTTTTACCGACAGTTAAGCATGGAGGTGGAAACGTAATGGTGTGGGCATGTTTTTCTCGCAATGGTCCTGGACCAATACGCCGAATTAATGGAATCATGGACCGTTTTCAATACTTGGATATATTGAAAAATACTATGTTACCGTATGCCTACGAAAATATGGGTGATAATTTTATTTATCAACAAGATAATGACCCAAAGCATACGGCTCGGGTAGTGAAAAGTTTTTTTCAAGATGAAAAAATCACTTTATTACCGTGGCCGTCGCAGTCGCCGGATTTGAATCCAATTGAAAACTTATGGTGTACCATAAAAAGAAGGGTTTAAAGAAATAAACCAAAAAATTTTGACGATTTGTATTCTTTGGTTGAAAAAACGTGGAATGAAACAACTGTGGACGACTGCAAAAAATTAATTGATTCAATGCCTCAAAGATGTGCTGATGTGATAAAAAATAATGGACTGTGGACAAAGTATTGAAGGGAGGAAAATATCTGTATATTTTCTACCAAAAAATATTTTTTTACGTATAGTCTTAAACTTTTGTCCCCGAAGATATCAAACAAATTGATGTTTTCTTTGTTTATTGTATCTAATGTTGTTACGCGCAAAATTGAATGTATGTAATAAATATATTAATTGATGATTAATTAGCTAATACAAAAAAAAATCCACTGAGTCAATTCTTTTCATAAAAAAATCAACGATTACTTTTTTTTTTCTCTCCGTCTTAAACTTTTGTCCGCTACTGTATGTCATAACACGGCACATACTATATGTCATACCACGGACACGGCTACTCAGTGACTGGGAAGAGTAGTGTGCATGTAACCGCGATTAGACGATGATAGCACGAAACATGGGAATATAAGGCCGAGGGATCTACGGGTGATCCGCGCGGCTGTCGGTAACTCAAGTACGACGATAACTAAATACCATCATCTGATCTACACGATTTACGATTATCGTTTGGCATACGGAACGGCCAAACGAGCGGTTACAATCTTGTTAACGATGCTATGCGAGCTAGAAAACGCGAGAAACCCATCGGTCGCTCTCACTCTGCCAAACTCCTGCGAAGGATACAGATGCCAGGCGAATTTATCGGCAATCCCGAGTTACTACACGAGCCTACACCTACATCATCCTCGACACCACAGCGGCGTCTTATTCTACCGCGCGATAACGATAGTAGCAGCAGCAACAGCAGCAACGCTAGCAACAACAACAACGAGGCCGAGACCGCACACTCAAACAGAGATTTAATGCTAACGGCGGACAACATCATCGAAGGGGTGGAGGGGGAGGAAGAAAAGGAGGAACAATTGCAAGACATCGCCAACGACACCCCAGCGAATATCAGTCCCCCGCACAGTTAGGAAAGAAAAAGAAAAAGAATCCATTCAACTCGTCATTGTTAAATTTATGAAAATTCTTCAAAAAATCTATTACGACGGTGCTCATCCTATATCCTATTCTCGAGAAAAAAATTTAGCCCAGGTGGATCGGAGACTAGCGAGAAAAAATGTTTTGCCATGACTCGAGACACAGGATTCATATAACATGCATCGTCTCGTGCGACGACGATTTCCCCGTCGTCCGTACAACATGAGTAATATAGACGATGTTTGGGAGGCTGAATTAGCCGACCGTCTCTCGATAGCTACGTACAACGATGGGTACACATATGTGCTTGTTGTTATCGACGTGTGGAGCGAATACACGTGGGTCGAATCTTTGCGTGACGAAACGAGCGCAAACGTGGCCCGCGGTCTCACACGCATACTTGCACGCAGTAAAAATAATCGCCCGCAGCAATTGCAAACTGATTGAGGCAAAGAATTTATCGGCACTGCATTTCAGCAAATTCTCAAGAAAAAGAATATCGATCTTCGCGCTGTCGTAACCCCGATATAAAAGCTTTAATTGCCGAACACTTTAACCGCACAATAACATAGCGAATGTGGCGTTACTTTACATACACGCGAAATAAGCGTTACATTGATGTTTCACAAAATATTTTATATGCTTATATTGACACTAGACACAGCGGAACGCGTGTTCCTCTGAGCGAGGTGACCCTAAAAAATGCTTCTATAGCCCGAGAAAATTTAGCACGGCGTTACGAGCGTAACGCGAGAAAAACTAAAAAGCCTAAATACAGTATCTGTGACTTGGTACATATCAGTACAGCTAAAGCAGCATTCGTGAAAGGATATGAGTGTTGTTGGAGTAACGAGTTATTCAAGGTTCAACGAATATCAGTGAATCGAGAACCATTCCTGTATATTTTACACCGTCTGAACAACGAGACTATCGACGGTATCTTCTACGAGGCAGAATTATCGCGAGTACGGGTGCCTCCGTCACCTGAGAAGACGAAAGGAAAGAAGAGGACAAAGAGGATGAACGCTCGGAATCACCGTCCCTGATAAATATGAGCTCCAAGGAGAGCCCTTGCTTTGTCGTACTACCGAGCAACAGTAGTATGCGGTATTTTTCAGATAAAACGACGACGAAATTTATCACAAAACTACCGCGTCAGATACCTTTGCACGGATAATGGTCTGTTTCTCTTGTAGAAATTGCTCATCCGATGATTCTTTTACATGTCCCTACACTAGGAAATCTCGTAACTTTTGAGGATGGTGATTATGATTTATCGGGCTTAAATTTTTTAACACGGATACGCGTAGATAGAGACCAAGTTCCATCTGGTTTATATCGCTCTATATAAGCTCTTTTGGAGAGTATAAATAAGTTACCTCACGTGGCCGGTCACCTGCGCGTTAAATCGCTTCCGGGCGGGCAGGTCGAAGTGGCGCGCGCATGCGTCGATCTACGATACCACGACTTTTGCGTATCGCCCGCTATCGCCAGGCTACTAGGATTTTCGGAAGAGGCATGCAGGTCTGTAATTATAGAACCGCATTGCGAATACACAGGGTCGAGGCCTGCGTCACTCACCGGTGCTATACCAGGCAGCATGTTTCTATACACCAATATCTGCGAGAGCTATATTACAGGCGATGTACAAACATCCCTCTTACGAGTTGTTCCCATTGATGCTGACGACTGTCAGTATGATTCGATAAAAATTAAATCATTTTTGATATATACCTCTCTAGCCTAACAATGTACACACCATCGAGATCGATATAAGAGACGAGTTTGGAAATCCTTTACCATTCGAACGGGGAACGTTGACTTTGGCACTACATTTCAAAAGGTCCCACGATTGATTACGCAGCTATGGATGATATTGACAGTGTGCAGCAGGGATGGGGCCATCACGGGTACGGCGGTATTAGCCATGTTTATATCGGAACGCCTAACCAACTAGGACACGGTATCGGCAGCTTTCTTGGGGGCATGTTTCGTCGAGTGTTACCACTTCTAAAGAAGGGCACTAAAGCAGTTGGAAAAGAAGCATTGCAAGCTGGTGTAAACGTAGCCGGTGATATCTTCGATAGAAATATAGCTGTGAAACATGCCATTCACGAGACAGCGCGAGAATCAGGCAGTTATCTCAAACGCAAAGCCTCTTAAAAAATTGACACTCATGCGGGGGTCTGGTTATAAAAAGCGCAAAATTTCACGAACTCCTCATTGAACGAACGAACGTAAACCACGACGTATCTCCCGTAAAAAGAAAAGTGTAATAAAGAGGAAAGTCATAAAGAAGAAGAAGACTCGTCAACGAACGGTTGCATATATTTTTAGATAGCTGAAACAAGATGGCTTTTCTACATGCGCACTCGTGCGAGTGTCTCAAATCGGATCTTGAATTATTTTCACTCCCACTGACGCAAACTACTATCGAAGGCTCCAATTGGGTGTATTATAAGCCAATTTCTTCGCTAACGGATGATTCAGCTATAGAATTTGTTATTCCTGGACAGGGTAATGAGTATATTGATCTCTCGCATACTATGCTTAGTCTGAAAGTGAAAATAACATCTCCTTCTAGAAAGTAAGTATCGGTCCGGTAAACAATCTCTTGCCTTCGTTTAATCAGGTAGATGTATACCTAAATCAAACACTAGTTTCTCCTCCAAATAATACCTACGCTTATCGAGCGTACATAGAAACACCTTTGAATTACGGCCCAGCTGTAAAAAATTCCCACCTCACGAGCTTTCTCTAGTACGATGATACCCCCGGAAAAATGGATGATATAACATCGGGAAATGCGGGTCTTGTAAAGAGTCTGAGTCTTAATGTCTGAAAAACTGCAGATTTGCTCGGCCATCTGCATTGCGATGTATTCAATCAGGAGTGAATCATAATAAACGGTGTTGAGATGCGACTACGACTGGTGCGGTCTAGAGATTCATTTTTTCTTGTGGGCGATACAAAGAATGGTCAATGCGGCTTAAAGATTCTCGAGGCATCGCTTCGCGTTCGTAGAACAAAAATAGCTCCTGTTGTGCTGCTCTCGCATGCGAGAACTGTGGCAAAATCTACTCTAAATATCCTCTCACGAGCGTCGAGGTAAAGGCCGTTTCAGTACATTCCGGTGTTCATGGAGAGACTGTCGATAATATCGTGCTAGGTCAATTGCCGAAACGTATAGTTATCGGTTTTGTCGTTAACAAAGCGTTTAACGGCGACTACAGTATGAATCCATTCAATTTCCAAAATTAAAAGATAAATTATCTCTTGTCGTATGTAGATGATGCTCAAATGCCTTCGAAACCGTTACAACCTGATCTCACGAAAAATCATCTGTACGTGGATGCTTTTCAAACATTGTTTTCGTGAACTGGAATACATTTCTTGAACGATGGTAATTCGATCGATCGCAACAATTATCGCGATGGATACTGTTGAGAATCCGTCCGGATGACACTTGACCGATCTGTGAATGTATTGAAACGGGATGAGAACTCACTCAAGGCAAGAGGAAAATAACCAGACACATAGATGTTATGTTGAGAAAGTGGTTTATTCCACCTTCCATTATTAGGTATACAAAATATTATTTAAATTTAGAAAACTGTTCAAAATATAAATTTAGAAAACAAATACAAATTATAAATAAATAAACAAGTTGAATTTTGAATCTAAATGTGAGCAGCACACAATTATATTAATTGTGTGCTGAATTTAAACTTGAGACAGCGGTGCGTGCAACGTAGCGAGAGCTACGCAGCACGACACGCTGATACCATTGAGTGCGAAAATGTTTGTGTGTAATTCACTGCAACCACTCAGCAGTGTATTGCAAAGTGGTTGCAGTGAATTAATGAGAGCATTTGCAATAACCTTTGCTTGAGTGCAGTAATTTTGTGAGACCAGCTACGCAGTCAACACTGCGTAGCACAATACAACATAGAATGAGGCTGTACGGTTAGCAGATTTACTGGGGGAAAATACAGTGAATATGAGGCACATGCTTAATTATATTAATTAAGCCGGCAAAATAACATAAGGAGAACGTGGTACAGCATGTGCTGCAACGCACGCCACAAGTGAGACCCAGTGCTGATGTACCATTTTCTCCTCTCTGACAGTGAATTAATTACATAATTATGCCAGAGCACTCTTACCTTGAGCAATGAGTCCTGATGAGATATGTTGAGCGATGCCGATGTAAAAAGGTTGATGTAAAGTCCCAAGAGTCCCGTGGATGCGCGTGCTGTCCAAAGGATGTGTGTCGCAAAAGTGCCAAATTCTCAAGATGGCTGCGAGTATGAAAGTTTCGTTGGGCGCTGGAGTCAGTTGAGCGAGATAGCCGGTGAGCGAAACCGAAGTCAAGCGAGAGAGACATCCTCTCGCTCGACGCGGCGTGCCAACGAGGCACATCCTCGGCTTCGCGAAGCCCATGCCTCGGCTATCTTCGACTCAACCGAACAACGCGTGGTAGAGCAGCGCAACAGGTAGGCGCACGACGATTATCGATCGCCGTGCGCCAGCTGATTTTCCAACAGATACTGTCTGTTTGCTTTTGATTTGACACCTGATCTTTCGGCGAACAGCAATTCACATTGGAATTCAATACAGCACGGTACTGTTAGATCAGAGGTACGATTTGAGGATGCGCTTGCTTCAACTGTAAATTGTGTAGTCTACTCGGAATATGATAATGTCCTTGAAATCGATGCCTCTCGGCAGGTAATGGTGGATTTTACCGGATGAGCGAACAAATGTTCTAATGTCGGGATAAAATTGTCTTGTGTAGAAGCGTATTTGTGAGTAACTAATCAGTCGAAATTGAGCATCTGCACAGATTAGACGTGAAAATAGATATCGTCGTGGATATACAGGGGATGCTTGGTAAAGGCTCAGAATTTATTCCGAAAGCAATTGCCTTGGTGGCAGTGGATAGACCGTACTTTGCTCATTGGATCGTCGCACCACCGTGTCACTTTGCCGAATTACCGCAGCATTCGAGAATCCAGAACAATTTTCTCTCGAAATATTTTCACGGCCTTTAATGGTACGAGGGCCATGTTAACTGCAAACAAGCAGACGCTAACTTGCGTGAAATTTTGCGAAAATTAAGATGCATGTATTTAAGCCGTCACGAGAAGGCTATACTTCTTTGCGAAATTTCCAACCTGGAGGATGAGGAGGGCGCACCCTCGTATACATTTTGCCGAAATCTTTCCGGAAATACTTCAGTCACGCTATGATAAACAATACAGCGTCTTAGCACTGTGTAATGCGCCAGACTTTCCAAATAAAAAATTGGCATCGAGAGCACCCTTTTAAAGGAGAATCGTACATGGATGCTCGTTCGGGAGATGAAGAGGAAGACAATATTAATAATCGGCAATGCTATGAAATAGATTTTGCATATATACGTCTGTCAAAGCGTAAAAGTCACTATTTAATTATTGACTATGTGTTCAGCATGAACACTAGACAAACCTACGAGAGTCTCCAGTATCGACCGCTTTCAACAGTTAAACTATACCCAGCTGACAGACTTCCTCGTGTATGGTCGTTAGCGGCCGGACTCGTAGTTAACACGGATAACCACGTCGGACCTGGAGAACACTGGATCGCCGTGTACGTTGACCATCATGGAAAAGGCATGTACTTTGATAGCTACGGGCTACCACCGATTATACGGCAACATCTCGCGCGGCTGTTTTGTGGACAATTTTGTATCGTATTCCTGCATCTTATGTCGTGTGTATTCATCTTGTCGCGATTTAATAATATCTTTAATTATGTAATGAAAAACCATAGAATAGTACGTGAATATTACAATGATTCTAACTCTCAACGATCGGGCAATGGTAAAAATAAATTTAACCGTGGAGGAATCTCCGAGCGAAGATTACCGTGTTTGCAGTAATATTGCATACGACGGTAAATGTGTGTAAAGTGATTTAATTAAAATATTGAATAATTAAAAACAATATACCTAATTTTACTGTGACTTTGATTTCCATGGTGTGCAGAGCAAGCATTTCGCGAAGAATGCAGCGAAACATGAGCAAAATCGCTGTCGATGCATTCAAAGCGCTGGATACCCAATTATGATTCATAGGAGATCTTTATCTTTTAGCCCGTGATACCCTCTAGCAGCATCCTGAGCATTCAGTCTGTCTTTGGCATCCTACGCGCAAACATTAAGAGGTAATATGTATTCACGTTACGGCAAGAAGGTTATAAGCGATGCCCTTTGATTACGAGTGATTTTGGCCAAGAGCGTAATGAGAGGCGCGCGCGCGCGCGTGTGTGTGTGTGTGTGTGTGTGTGTGTGTGTGTGTGTGTGATGAGGGGGGAAATGCGGTTACGCACAGCGTGTCGGACTCGTAGACAAGCCATTATACCGACTAAAACCCTAAACCTCCGTCTGTGGCCTTTTTAAAATCTCCCGCTGTACCACCGTCAGGCATCACTTCGCGGGAGAGGCCATTAGCCGTAGCTCTTCCTCCCGCATCTTCGGGGAACGTTTCTTCATCTGCGTGTTGTTCCAGCGTTGCGTTTTTCCTCTCGCGCTCTGATCGGCGCAACTCCTTCATCACCGTAGCAGCATAGGCACTAATAGCCTTCCATGCCGCCTCCGATGACAACATCCGTTCTACCAGGT